>CAJUYI010001424.1:55098-68004 GCA_910591695.1 Galerucella pusilla
AATTCTTGATATCTGTGTACTATTCGCACAACAGATGATCTAGGAATGCCCAAGATTTCCGATAATTCATGATTAGAGTGTCGTACATCATGTAAAGCAGTAATTCTTGCTCGAATAAACTGAGAAATTTCACGTCCTGGCATTATAATCCACAAAAATGAAAAGAAATAATACACTAGTCACTTGGGTGAATATGCTATCACTGCCAATATTTCTAAAAACATTGATAATAAAGTAAGGATTAGTTATCGACATATTTTTATTGCCTTTTTTGTTTCTTAAATACATCTAATTTTTCACCACAGTAAGAAAAATAACTGGGTTTAATTAAATCATTTGATATACAGGGGGTCCAAGACTTTTGACGTTGTGAGTATTTAAATAATTTTCTTATCCAATTTTTTTTTGGAAATAAAAGTATTTTTGTGGACAACTATATACGATTTCATGCAGTGTGTGATGGTGAAGATAATGGCGACATGCGGTATTTTTGCAATACCACCTACCTTTTTACATTGTTTACCTGTTTTTGTCATCTTTTATATCGGAGAAAACCACCTACCTCTGAGTTGGCCTCGGTGACATTTTTAAGCATTCACAGAAAATTAAAAATATTTTATTACTTATATTATTATTCTTTTTTCCTTGAAACCATTTTAAATGGAAAATATGAAAGTAATTTTTGTGTGATTCATTCAATATTCTTGAATAATTGCAATCTGCTGGCGTGGAAATAATACTGTCAATAGCTGTTACGGAAGTACCAACAACACCCTCACAATACGACTGGCAATCTGCTGGTGCAGTAATTGATGAGGACAAGATAAGGTGGGCCATATCGGGTTTTTCCCATTCAAAGTCACCAGGACCTGACGGAATAAGCCCAGTTCTACTTCAATGGGGAATGGATATTCTTATGCCGCACCTGGTTGGAATTTTCAGAGCCATGTCTTATGCGAGTGTCCGGAGTTATCGTCAATAAGAGAGTGTGTGTTCGATGAGTCTTGGCCTATACCTGCCGAAATAAAGGAAATGTCTCCTAGTGACCCGTCCACCTTCCTGGGAAGGACAGGATGGACGATGACCTAAGCGAAGGACAACTCCTCTGGAGGATGTACAATGGGTCACATGTGGCCTAAGTGCTGTGAGCCTACACTCACACTCCCTACTCTACAGGTACAGATAGAGATAGCTCGAGCACTGTTATTACAATTTAACTTATATATTCAAATTCTTTGTTATTTCTGGTAATTTTATCTACCCCATAAAAAATAATCAAGATAACTATCCAAATAAACGCATTTTTCCAATTTTTCCGATACCAGACGACCCGGTCCGATCCTATTAGTGGACGCTTGCCTTTACAATTCAAAATTTATGTATACTTGGTTAACTGTTTTATAATTTCTCAAGCTTATTGAGCTGTATGTAAATATTTGTACAATACGTATCTACAAATTCACTCATCATAAATTATTTCATAAGTTAGTGAAGTCTCTATACAACCTTTCATCCTTCATCTCACTACTATAATTCCAACTGTTTTCTTGACGCCAAAAGGATTACGTTTTTGACGTGCTCTTTATATCTCTTTCTACTTTACACGTTTTCATTTAGACAAAGCGATGTTACAGAAAATTAGAAAACAGTATAAAGTAATTGGATCAAAGTTTTTTACATTCTGCCATTTTTATCCGAATAAAATGAGCTTTAAGTCTACACACCATAAAACGATTTACCCACAACAACGCTTAGGTATCTAAAGAGATAATTCACAAAATTTATCGATGCACCCAACTTGACAACACCCAAATAACAGAGAGAGCAAAAGTTGCAACTTTTATCTTCCAGCCATAATTTCTTTTGGAAACAATGTACCCACTACAAGCAAAAAAGTAATAAATGAATGGGACATCTCGAGAGACAACGTTTCCTTATAAGCTCGTATCGTTTTTTTTTTGTAGAAATATGCAAAGGTATTTATTGCTGTACCTTTGTTTCGTCGCCAGGCATTTAACTAACTGTATTTTAACATTACCGAAAGCAGATGTTTACTTTTAACAAAATTTTATTCGTAACTAACGTAACGTAACTTCCATGTCACTTCAAAAGGTTTGATGTAAGTTGTAAAGTCTTTTATACGCTCTTAGAAACATATTTCGAATGTATTTCACTGCAAAGCTAACGTTCAAATACGTGAAAAAGAATACAGACACTTTAGGGAATCCCAGTAGAACTAGAAAAATCAAAATTTAGGAAAGTCGGTATGGGCCATTTTAAACCAAAAGTGCAAGTAATTCGCAATACGGTTGAATATTCAATCAGAATTTTTTTTCAATCTTTGGTAAGAGTTAAGGTTGTAAATAATGAATAAAATGTAATAAATTGATTTTTACATGTTTTTATTGGAGAAAGGTAAGAAAAAAATTATATCTTAAAATTATATATTAATCATCTTTTATTCATTTTCACTATATACATTTTGTTCGTTGAATATTAATCTTTATATTACATGAGTATAAAATTTTTCTTAATTTTTTTTTTATTTCCGCATCAACCACATTGGTTATTAGCGGTGGAACAGCGAATGATTATTTTGTACATAGGTTAGTTGAACAATACAATAATTATATTTCGTATAGAAGCTCAGAATCCATTAAAAACTGTATTAAACTTTGAACTCTGCACTCCTTGAACACTGCACTTAAATTGTTCGGTAGGTGATGCTGTAACCTTGCGACACACAATCAAAATATGTTTAATTGTAATGGGATGCTCACATACTTCACAATACGGTTGACACTCCTTTGACAGTAGATATTGATGGTTGAGTCTGCTATGTCCTAGTCCTAGTCAGTACAACTTCCATGAACCGATTAGGGGCATGATTTTTCCATGGTCCAAACAAAGATTTGATCTCTCGAGGCTGGGACTATTTCAGGCTATCACTCCAATTTTTCAAAATTTTGTGTTTGTAGGTGATTTTCAGGTCTATTGGTAATGGATTGAAATGTGGAATTAATCTATTATCATTGGCTGCTTCTCTTGCCAATTTATCGGCCTCTTCGTTACCCACCAATCCTACATGTGAGGGAACCCATAGGAATACGATACTTTTATTCCTCAATTCATATAATTCTGTTTTGATCATATTGACTGTATAGTTTAGATATTATGTGTAATGAGTTCAAGGAATCTGCAGTAATTATCAATTATCACATTCTGTTTTAATGAAACTCAGTGCCCTATATATTGCATAAAGCTCTCCTGTCAGAACTGTTGATTCTGGTGGTAGTTTGTATTTTAAGCAAAAATGGCAGATCCAATTCCACAGTCTGTTTTTGATGCGTCTGTGTAAATAGGAACGTGCTCAGGATAGTGAGTGATAGTACTGCGAAAGGCGTTGATAATTATTTTTGGATTGGTTTCCGTTTTGTTGTAGGTCAATAAATGGAGATCAAGTTCTGGAAGTGGTATAAGCCAAGAAGGAGTAAAGCTATGTTGATTGTGTGATTGAATTGAAAGGTTGGTGGGTTTTGTAATGCATCAGTGGTGAGGAAATATCCGCTATATTTGGATTGTTTTTGATAGCGTACGCAAGACTCATAAATCGTCGTCTTTCATGAAGTGGAGGTTCGCCCAGTTCCCATTGTATCAAATCAAATTTTATTTTGAAAAGATAAAGAAGATTTCTACCCGAATCTATAAAAATTGCTATTTTCGCTTATAATACAAAAGATCATTGAATTCAAAAATGTATGCAAATCAATTAATTTTGTAATTGTATATTCTTGATCTCAGGAGTTCCCCCAACATTTCTACGCAAACCCCATTAGAAATACTCCAGTTTTATCAAAGTTACAGTATTCAATATATATATTTTCTTATAAATACAAGATTCCTAAAATTTACAAAATAATGAAAAGTGCCGTATTTCGTAATTTGGAAAAATTAATTATCCGTAAATTTTATCTATGGAACAAAACCTCCTAAATAACAGTTTCCATCCTTCGAAAAATTGTTTCAATGCCACCTTATTATATAATATATTTTTTATTGAGATACTTGGTTTTTGATTAGAATATAATATTTATATTATTTATGAATAATTTGCCAAAATGATCATGTGTTATGACAAAAAAAATGCCATCTTAAAGCCAACACTTTCCTCTTCAAAACACCGTATTACAAGTGTTAATATCCACATTATAACTGTACAATAGTTTATAATGTACTCCGCCGCGCTTCAGAAAATAGAGTCGCGCGGATGCGGAACACATACTTAGTTTACCGAATTTTTTCCGGACAAACCATTGCTCGAACGAAAGAAATGTAAGAAACCTTTTTTGTTGCAAAACACCCTTTCTAAACGGGGGTATTTTTTATTTTTCTCTACCTTCCTCCCAGCGCGAAATATTAAAAAATTTCGAAAAAAAAATTTTTTTTAATTTTTTTCCCTAATTTGGGAAAACGATAGACTGGTAAACTTCTTTTTATATTAATCTACATACTTTAAGGTACTTATGAAAAAAGAAATCAGCCGTATTGCTAATCACTTGTAGTTGTTACCCCTGTCGTCTGGCCTAATAATTTCCCATACAAACATTTTTGATGCATTGGACGCTAAAGTTTAATAAAACAGCATTCCTAGAGAGAGGAACAATACTGGAAGCGGCTTCCACGAAGTGAGGTCCTTTTGGAAACTAAGATTTAGTCGATATTACTTACAACTAAGAACAATTACAGATTAAATTCCGTGGCATGTCGTAAATTCTCTTCTCGAGAGGTTCGCTTAGTGTGTTGTTTTCGTTTTGTGTTTGTGTTTTGCATGCACTCTCGTAGATTTCTCTCGAAATCGGGTGACAACAGGCTATGGAATTCCAATTTAGTGCAGCCAAAATTCAACAGCTGGCAATTTCTTACAAATTAATGACGGTTTTTATGGATATCAAGTATCTAAGAGAAAATTTATAAATACTTACACATCTCCCTTCCAAGTACCCACGTTTCAGGTCTGGAATTCACTTCAACTAGTACCGTCGGAGTACAAACCAATAACACCATCAAATCAGCCACACTCAAGTTCACTAAGAAAATATTGGTACTATTCCTCATGTCTTTAGTCTTAAATATCACTATGGGTACCATCACGTTCCCAATAACACCGAGACACATTATTATAATACAAAATACCATCGAAGTAGTTCTTATATAACTAGGAAAGACCGGATATATACCATCCGTAAAATTAGTTACATTATTGGTTACATTGAAGACATCCAAAGAAGCTGAAGGAGAGTAAAGGTAATTGGAGGTAGTAGCGTTTATGTCAGCGATGGACAAGTAAGAAGAGGCATTTAAAATAGACGTCGTGGATAGGGACGTCGTTGTTGAAATCATGACATAGTTTTAGTGATGGGGTCAATTGACGACTGTAGAACTCTTGCATCTGTAACAAAAGATAAAAGTATTAATATTCCAGTGTTTTCTGTTCCCAATTAAGGGCAAATAAATCACCTGTAAACGCCATTGGTAAATATCATGATGTATTGATTATTACGATAACAACTAACCCTTCATTCCTTAATATATGTTGGTAAATATAATTTTGATATCCAGGAATAATTTAGTAGGAACAAACATAACACGTCAATATTCGGTAGTGTTTACGTTTTGAATAAGTACTCGATATGTAGGTCAATAATATTTTGACAGGAAACTTGGATATTATTTGCCGAAAGACTAGACCAGTGGTTGGATTGATTTAAAAAATATCGACTCGGAAAATATTTACTTTGAATAGAGAATGGAGTTTGAGAGAACTTACTGTAGAAAGTCTACATTGAAGCCAGTGTATTATAATCAACAAGTGCCTTTTTGGCCAACTTTTTTCAGCAGTTTCCGAAAATTATGATCGAGGTGTCATTCGATTCGGGATGGCATCTAGATGATTTTTGAAAAAAATGAAGTTCCGCAAACAAAAATTGCAAAAGTTATTAACAATTAACTAAAAAAAAGGGGGTTTAGTTCAGATGGCAGTGGCCTGTTAGACAACGTAGGTCATGCCTGCTACAGTCTAACATTTGTTTGGAGACATTCTTCTAAGGATGTATAAAAGCCTTTGAATGAACCAATCCTGGTGAATTATGCCAGAATTCTAAAGCTCCTTGCTGTCCAGGTATTTAGTGTTAATTTTACAAAACTTACTGCGATGCCAATTGTAGGTTCTGGTTCGATAGAAACACGTGCAGCTTCCTCCCTTGCAAGAGAGTCCGCCTTCTCCTTCCCTTGCATGCCAGAATGGCCAGGGATCCAGACCAGCAATACTTTATTGAGTTCTCCTATTGAGGAGAGTCTTTTTTGGCAGTCTTTCAAAACCGCATGGTTGTACCATTAAATTTTTATTGTTCTATGTATGAGATTGACTTGCTCCACTCTCTTAGTGAGTGAGTAAGTACTTGATTATGTTGTTGGTGCTTTTAATAACATGGAGTATGCAAATATGCATTCTGATATTTATAACAGAGATTGCGGAAAATGTTTTAAGCGATCGTGAGATAGCGGAAAAAAATAGGTCAATTGGTATTTTCACTTATCTTAGTTGAGAAGGATATCAATACGATTATATAAATAAAAAAAAGGATCTAAAGTGCATTTGGAAGTACGAAGAACTTGATAAAAGTTGAGATTGTGTTTGACGAAATAAAATAATAACGACAAAAATAATACTACGGTATCAGAAGCTAAAAGTATTTGTTTTTCTGACAGATTCGTATTTGTTTATAACTAGTGGGTTACCGGGTTACGCCATGGTTATTTGTCCCACTCGTATTAACAGTAAATAAAATAAAAAAAAGTATTGCTTCTTACGAAGATTACACTCGCAGACTCATTGTTGTTCTTTACTGTATACTGCAGTCGTAAAACTTCCTTTTAAAAGATAAGAGAATCTAAAAACTGAGTACTTTCAAATCTATGACTGAAGTCTAGCTTTAGAAACAAATAAACTTCGTATGCGATGTTAAAGTACATTGAGTTTATCTTGATTGTCTAGTATTAATTTGTCTAATGTATAAATTCAATTATATATCTAACCCTTTTGTTTAGGATAACTACGCTTCACAGTAAAAATTGACAGATATATTTGAATCGCATAAAAACAATCAATGTTTGATTACATATTTAAGCTCGTGTCTAGGTTAGAGACTCAATTTTGTAAACCGTTCGGTATCAGATTGAAAATAAATGTGTTTATGTAGATTATATGCGATAACCATAACCGCATCTGGTTAGTTGACTCTCAGGTAACATAAATAGCTTTAACAAGAACTCTATAATAGTGTATTAGTTATTAAAGCACAAGCCAGTCGTTATGATGATTTATTACAATTTCTAATCCATCGAGATTACATAAACGTTAGCTAAATAATCCCTAATTACTCTTGACAGCTACGAAATTAAATTTATCCTAACCAATATGTATACAGAGTGTATTTTACTTGTTCGCTTAATAGATTTTACAAATAAATTTTGATAAGTTCATTGTAAAATGATTTATGTATCTAGAAGTGAAGTTTAGTTTGATTCATTGAAACTTTGATGGGTAGACGTCTTTTTTATTGATGAAACAAGTTCAAGGAGGGAAAACATATGGAAAGCTAAGAGGTACTAAGACTAAAACTCATCCAGACTTGTGAAAGTACCCAATGGTTAGTGAGAAACGGCCAGGGATCCGGATCAGTTCTCCTATTGAGGAGAGTCTTTCTAGGCAGTCTAAAACCAATTTCGACATTACAAGGCGAGAGCTAAGTGCTTTTAAAGCCGCTTGGCTGTACGAGAAAATTTTTATTGTTCTATGTATGAGATTGGCTTGTTCCACTCTCTCCACACACGAAACAATGGCGTGAATTTTCGCCTGAAAACGGTTGCATAGGATCATAGAGATGTTGAAATTTCTGTCCTAGGTCTGCGCCCGTATACAACTGCACCAGAGCCTGAGGGTGTTTTTGAGCCGTCTGTGTACCAACAGCTGTCTGCTCTTAATAGTTCATCCTTACGGAGGACCCATTCATCTCTATTTGGAATTAGGACGGTATAAGGCAGGTCGTAGTTTACTGTTGGCGGCATTATGTCAGTGGTCATTACCAGAAACTGTTTATCTTACAGAGATCTTTGATTGAGCAAAGTCCAATGAGAATTCTGTGATAACCATAGGATCAGATGTTTGGAGCAGTTTAGCGCAGTTAGCCAAAGCTTTGTAATAACCTTTTGGGCTGGAGTCATTGTCCAGGGTGCTTCTTTTTTCAGTCGAATAATTGCTAAAATGTCAACATTCGACCAGTATCATTTAATAGAATCAACAATTTTCTAAAAAAAAAAGTCCATCCAAACCTAATTTTTTTAAATAAGACCAAATTTCAAAAGGCAAACGTAAAACTAACTGCAAGTACTTGAAAATGACAAAATTAAATTAAAATATTTTGGGACGATTTCTGAGGCCGTTCACGTTTCGTTTGACTTTCCTAGTTCCGTTATATTTTCATATACTTTGAAGGCAGACGAGTCATTTAGTTGAAATGTTAACGTTCTAACACAATAGCGCACTAGAAAATGATATTTAGCTTTCAACTTTTGCTGCTCGGGAAATTCCATGCATTTGAGCATTTTATGGTGTACTTTTATGTGCCTTTATAATCCATTTCACTAAAAATTGAACACATACCAATAACGTGTCTTTTTTTGTACAAAACTTTTACTCTAGTAATTTTAACCATTAAATGTCTGTGGGCCGAAATAAAGGTGTGCATTTTTCAATTGAAGATATTTTTTTGGTTTTTTGGGCGATTTATTTCCTTTTTGCAGAGCCAATAACCTTACATGTCCTCGACATGACAGTAAACTCAAATTAAAGTAAGGAAATTGAAACTATTTTTACAACAATGTTAGTAGATTTGACATTAAATATAATTATTTGCGATAGAAGGTGACAACCCGGAAACTTTGTTGACAAATATCATTTGTCGGGCATATTAAGAATTAAATTTGGCGTGAAACTAAAACTGTTTGAAGTTGATATTTTAATGTTTGTCCATTTGAATTGAAGTTAAATCACCTGATCAAACTTCAGAAGCTGTAGAAAATTTGTGGGTAATTGAATGTTCACACATATTTATGTCAGAAATATTGTCATATACAGTGTGACCCATTTTTTTGGAAGCACCCCCGTAAAATCCGCATTTCTCAACCAATTTTGTTTTAATTTTTTTTGTCAGATTCAGTATCAAAAACAGTATTTTTGCACAAATTTTCATAGCTTAATTACTATTTTCAAGGCCCTCTATGTTAATTTTTCTTTGCCAAAAAAGACCAAAGTACATTAGGCAATTTATTTTCTCAAATATGACTATACCACTGGATTCAGAATCATCACAAATGTAAACTACCAAAATTTTATAAAAAAATTCTTATAAATAAACACCTTAGTTTCCTTACAAACCACTGATAAAGATTTTATATTGAATTTTATCACAGAGTGATAGAATTTTATACACATAGATTTGATATATTAAACGTCAAAAAATTGCCGCGACAAGACAAAATATTGCCAGTTCAAAACCTTCAAATTTTGTCAGTTATCAATTTACTCTAGTGAAATAGTCAGTAACATTTTACGTAGAATGTAGACAAATTTTAAAAATGGCAGCATGGCAAACAAAAACAAAGACTTAAACATACTGTACAGTAAAAATTCGAAGCTGATAACTGAAACCGTTCTTGGAGTTATAGCTTCTGAAAGTAATATTCGAGAAAAAAGATGCCTCATATACTTTTGTCTTTTTTGGCAAAGAAAAATTAACTTAGAGGGCCTTGAAAATTTGTGTCAAAATACTGTTTTTGATACTTAGTCTAACAAAAAACATTAAATCAGAATCGGTTTGAGAAATGCGAATTTTACAGGGGTGCTTTCAAACAAAATGGCTCACACTGTAGAAAAAAAAACAAGTTTGTGGCTAGTTCTACTGTCTTGTGTTATTAGTTTTTCCAAATCTGACCAGGATGTTAATAGGGGAGAATAACAATATCCTTGGGATTTTTTTCTGAATCATTCCCATTCCCTTTATTCTAGAACTTAGACATTTAGACAAGGAATCCATTCAATTTATGTCCTTTTGTTGCTATTATTAATGGAGCTTAGACCAGAGACAAAGAATAAAAAAATCGGAAGTTATATGGTATTTATTGAAGACTCTAAATACGAAAAATACTATACAGGGTCAACATTTTCAGAAATGTAGATATATTTTTTTAAGGAGCCGTCCCTTCGCCGGCACCACCACAGCCTCCTGGGCTCCTAGTGTTCTGACTACAACATATTCAGACAATTTGTTCCCTGTATTAGCTCATACAGGTTCTTTGCTGGTTGGTTGTAGAAGTCTACTGTAGTCATTTGGGGTCTTCCATTTAGTTTTTGCCTCCTGTGGTCCAGCGTCTCACAGTTACATAATATGTGCAGAGCTGTTTCAGTGTCCTTCTTGCATCTCCTGCATGTGAGGTCTCCGATATACAGCCCTATTTTGTTCAGGTGCTCCTTTGTGGGAAAGTGTCCCGTAACAAGCCCCGTTATGGTGCGTAGTTTGTTCCTGCTCATTGAGAGAAGTTCTTTTGCTACTTTTTCTGATGTTTCTTTCATAAATTTCTTCCCATGTGTTTGCCTGGGCGTATTCTTCCAGAGTTTTATGGATTGTTCTTTTGCCCACCCTTTTAACCATGACCTAGTGGAGCATCTGGGGATGCCCACAGATGGTTCGGATCAGTTCATCAGTGTTGACGATCCTGCTCTTGCAAGTTCGTCAGCTTTTTCATTGCCAGCGATTCCTTTGTGACCTGGGACCCACACCAGTGTTACACTGATCCGAGTCGCCAGTCTTCTAAGTTTTTCGCCGCATATGTTTACAAAATAATATTGCCCTATTTTGTCACTGATGTGAAGAACATTCTGTTCCACTTTTGACTTAGTTACGTTCTTTTTTAAGGAATAATAAATGATCAAATTGTACATTTCCTTCCAAAAGGATCTTGCTAGCTAGGAGTAGTTCTATATACAGGATTCTGTTACAATGGATATGTAAATATCTAACGAAAAGTTGTATAGAAAGGCAAATTAAATATTACTTGTTTATTTATATAACTTCAGTGTTAAAAATAAGTGTAAACAGGGAACAAAGCCGACTAGATAATAGAATTCGATAATTAAATTGATATTTGGTTTGGTTTTTGTAAAGAAGTAAAAAAGATACAAATGAAGTAAACATATGGCATGGAAATATCAATAAATAACCCAAAAAAATAAACAGGAACTAAAAGAAGAGTCAATTCTTGTGCTTAACGGTTTTTTTCCGTAGTTTTGTTTATCTTAAAATGACGTTTACTACACTTGCAAGTTGGTAGTGAAAATAGTAAAAACCATTACAGATCGCCTTTAATTCTAATTTTGTTCACAAAGGGATAATCGGAAAATAAACAAATTTCCAATATGTAAGCAGTGTTATACAAGAAAACATTTCTTTTGATGATGTAGGACAAAAAATAGAATATCTAACTAATTCTGGATAGCATCTGGATAGAAGAATAAAGAAATTGGTCATCTTAGACATTTCAGATTGTGGAAGTTGGATAGAAACCTGTGAATATTTTGAAGCAACACATTATTCACAGATTGAAAACTCACCTAAAATTTTGGATCATATTTATAACACCTAAAACCAATATACAATGTTGTTATCGAAATAGCACACATATAACTACCAGCATAACTAATTTTCTTGGTATAATATTACTCATTATTAGCATTTTTGCATAAGAATACCGTGAAAATTGTAATGAATCTTCAAAATTAATTAACATATTTTGAATACGTTATTTCAGTTATATTTGCTCTTTCGTAAAATTAGCATATTTCGTACAAGAGATATGTATGTTCATTCTAACGTTTAAATATGGCACGTATAAATTAAAATAAATTAATTATTATCGGTAGTAGTCGTTCATCATTCAAACTTTTGAATAGACTCATCATGTCAGATCAACTTTAGACAGTAAATAAAATGGTCAATGGACTTTAGATTAGATATTTACCGTTTCAGAGAGAAATTGTGATATTTTTTTAATTGTTTTGTCTTTATTGAAATATATTATACAGGATGTTCGAGAGGTTCGTACCTAAAATTTGATGAAACTCAAAACCACTCTCTCTTCATTCGACATAGAGTGAAACGTTATGAAACTTTGAAATCAGTCTTTTCCGATCTAATTTGACTGATTTATATAAAATTCATGCAAGAAAAAAGCGTTGTGGTGTTGTGTTGAGGAGTCAAACCAAAATACGATTTCACTCGAAACGAATAGATGGTTTTCTGTATAACACCTCTTACAAAATCATTCCTGTTTTTTTTAAATAGAAATATCTCTAATATCTCCCTTTTTTCGCACAGGAAAGAACATTATGAAATATTTTGTTTAGAAATAAAAATAAGACATTTCTATAACTTTTTGATCTAGAAAAATATTTTAAAAGTAATAAAATTATTTTATATTAGTTTACTCAACATTTCGTCTTTGACATTTTCACAGAGGAAATTTATGAAATATTTTATATAATTGAGTAAATAACTACACAACAAATAAACAGTTTCATAATCATTATTTGACAAATTAAAGTCTCATGGAGAATGCAAATTTCGATTCAAGAAGGGAGTAAGTGAAGAAACTATTCATGAACGATCTGAGATCTAGAATAGAGGAGCTCAGTCTAAGGCCAGTATGGCCAACAAAAAGTGTTTTTTTCTGACTATTTCACTACAGTAAATTGATAACTGACAAAATTTGAAGGTTTTGAACTGGCAATTT
>CAJUYI010001425.1:0-11310 GCA_910591695.1 Galerucella pusilla
GCTAATAATGAATTTATGCGTTACTTTATGGACGCACTGTATTTCTTCTTAATGCTCATCCCCTCAATTTTCTCATGATAATAAAACATAGACACTCCCTTTTTCCCTTCTTTCTCCTTCCCTGTATACAACAGCCAATACCGGTATATTAAGAATCACCACATAAATGGTTGGCCGTTGAAAAATTCTGTTTTACAATGAGCAAAAATGACAAACGATGCAAAATACTTGAAATCTTTATTGTGTTTTTAACGTAAATTCATGTATTTACGCAATATTTATTTTGTTTTAGAGACAAGATATAAACACGAAGTTCTAGTGGACAATGAACCCGTTCTGTACGAGATATTAGACACGTGTCCAAAGGTAAGTAAAACAAAAAGTGCTTGATTTATCATCTAAACAATTCTACGTACAGACAATTGGTTTATTTGCAGTTTAACAGGTGTTTTTAACTGAAATAAAGATCAGTGATTTTCAACATTTTTTAATTCTCTTTAAAATACTAAAAAATTATTGGATGTCAATAAAAAATTCGATAAAATACATTGTTCACAATAGGTTTTTTGATTACTACGCTGGGCAGCACTAAAACTTAATTCCTTGAGACTGTTTAAGCCTGCTTTACATGGATAATTTTATTCTAGGGTTAGGTTAGGTTAGGTTTGTGGTGAGTGGGTCTATAAGGCACTCCACTGCGACTGGCAAGAGTCTAAAGCCGATTAGTTTATTTGGTAAATGGTATTTCAGGTACCCGAGGGCGAGAGAGAGACCCTGCCAAACATCAGATACCTGATTCGAACCACGGCGGGGCAGGCACAAATAATATGCTCTGCTATTTCATCAACTTCCAGACAAAGACAGCAAGTCGGATCTTCCGACAGTCCAAGTTTCAGCATATGATGATTCAGATTCAGATTTGTTTGGAGACATTCTTCGAAGGATGTATAAAAGCCTTTGAATGAACCAATCCTGGTAAATTATGCCAGCTCTTCTTGCTGTCCAGGTATTTAGTGTTTTTTTGGCAAAGCTAATTGCGATGCCAATTGTAGGTTCTGGTCCGATAGAAACACGTGCAGATCCCTCCCTTGCAACAGAGTCTGCCTTCTCGTTTCCTTCCATGCCAGAATGGCCAGGGATCCAGACCAGCAATACTTTATTGAGTTCTCCTATTGGGGAGAGTCTTTTTTGGCAGTCTAAAACCAATTTTGACGTTACACGGTGAGAGCTAAGTGCTTTTAAAGCCGCTTGGCTGTCCGAGAAAATTTTTATTGTTCTATTTATGAGATTGGTTCGCTCCACTCTCTCCACACACGAAACAATGGCGTTAATTTCTATTCTAACTTCTCATACAAATAAAGAAACTTCCTTTCCTGAAAATTTCCCTGGCTCCTATTAGTTTGTATCCAAAAATGCTGTGCGTTACTCATACGGAAAGGGTGTTTACCACATTCGAGCACTTTTGTGTATAACTTTACGCATCCTCTCATTATCCCTTCAAGAGGGATAAAGCTGCCTTCTGACTTGAGTTGGATACGCCATTGGTAGACACGTGCAGTTATTGGAGACTAACTCTGTATATTTATTTACCGTGGCTTCTTTTATAAACATCACCAAGATAAAATGAAATGTTTAATTGATTTACAAGTACCAATGAAGTCGATATAATTCAGTCAATTTTATTCATTCGCGAAATTCGCGTGTTTGAATATGACTTGTTTATTATTTTTTACTGCACATATTCTCAGTTCGAAAAATTATCGTTTATTTTTCTACGTAGTCGAAGTTGTAAACATACCACACAAAAACAATTTTGGTTTTGGCCCGATGGCTTATTTTTTATAGATGTGGAAAAATGTTAATGCTTTCGACAGTGGTGGAACATACCAAATTTCACGTAAATTTGAAAAGGAATTCTACTAAATAAAGTTCACAATATTTATAAGGATTTGATATAACTGGTCATAGTATGAACCAGCTCCATGAAACGAATAATGATTAAATTTGGTAGTAAACTAAGCCAGTTCGTAGGGCTTTTTACCTTATTGATCTTAAGAAAAAAATTAATTCCAGCAAAACTTGAAAAAAAAGAAAAAGCAATTTTAGGGCGCCACTAAATCAAATCTAAAGGTTATCTAGCTTTTAATCTGTTAATTCACAAAAAAAGTACGTAGTAAATAAAGCTATCGAAGTAAAAAAATGTATACAGTTCTATTCAAAAGTCCCCTCCCCCCCTCGTATCTTTTGAACGGCTACACTTACACATTAATAAAATTTGGAGGGTGAAAATAAAGTGTTGTAAACTTCTCTATGAATGGTAACAGGTGACGTAATAGTAATATATGACGTCACAGTGCCACTCTGGTCAATAATTTTAAATAGGATCTTATTGACATTGGCTACACAACCATATTAATTTTGTTTGGGTTTAAACTAATTTTGACGGGTAAATTAAATAAATACCAAAATTATTATTTCACGTTTAAATATTGAAGATTTTTCAATCCGCCTCTGGATAGTTGTCAAAAAAATTGACGTTTTTAATTTAATAGTATTTGTTGCTTTGCAAAGTTTTTCTAAATAGCTTAAATATTTAATTTTATTATTGTTTAACGAGACGTTTAAGAGTTTACATAGGCAAAATGGTACGTACTCAAGCCGACAAAGTAGCACCTATCTTAATAATTGGTGAATCTAGAAAGAATCTCCATGAAGCGGAACGTTTATTTAATGAGAGATACCCAGATCGCCCTATCTCGAGAACTTATTTGAGGGAGAATCTTCACAAGTTTGAAGCAACAGTGTTGAAGATGCCAAACGATCTGGTCGACCAGCATTTAGTGATGATAAAAAATTGATATAGTTACTTTCTCTTCAACTAAAGTTGCGTCTATCTGTGAAGTAAGTTAAAGTACAGTAGAGAGTGGCTAAAAATAAATTTCATCCATACAAGTTAAAAATGGTGCACCATCTTTCGGATGACGACCTCGACAGAAGACTCGAATTCTGTGAATGTATGACAAATAAAATTAGTCAAAACCCACATTACACAAAAACAATTTGTTTTAGCGACGAAAGTACTTTTTGCCTCAATGGAAATGTGAATACACAAAGTGTAAGGTATTGGAGTGACACAAATCCTCACACCTTTCGTGAACAACATACCCAATTTCTAGAAAAAGTCAATGCTTGGGCAGGTATTTTGGGAAACCACATAGTTGGTCCTGTTTACCTAAATTCAAATTTAAGCGGTGAAGTTGTAACGAGTTATTTTTTTTTTCGTATCATTTCGGATTTGTTGTATTTTGTTCTCCGTTAATATTTTTTGAGTTTAAAGTTTTAAATATAACTCGTTACTTCATTCTCGACTTCAATTTCTGATATAAATTTAGTTTAATAGTATTACCTAATTATTTATTTTATTAGCAATTTGAGATACACATATTCACTTCTAAAAAAGATAAAGTTTATTAATTCCGATTCTCCAAAAATCTCAAGACGAGAGGATGTTCGGTATATAAATTATTTCATTTAAAACAAAAGCCGTTTAGTATAGTAGAAATTTTTTGTTGTAAGTAAATTAATATATTGTAACGTTTATTCTAATTTATATTTACAAATTAATTTATATTTACAGATTTATATTCAAATACAGTCCTTATTTAATAATTTATATATCACACTAAACACATACTAACTATAATTTATATGAGAGTCACTTAATAAACACTTTATCGAGGCGCGATTGCTTTCTTTCAGTATCGACACTAACTGACTAACTAACTCCGCTGCGATGCTCGTCGCCTATTTATACTCGCACGTATGTTTTTCTAGAAACCTCTAGAACTCGAAGTTTTGGTGGATGCGCCGGGTTTTTCTAGATGTTACGATTTCCAGATCATTCTTGAAAATAAGGCGGAGGAGCCATAGTCGTCTCATATGGGAATTTCACTGGGAGCACTAATTGAGCACATTAATGCAGCAGCTCGCGTAACAATATTCATAGGTGGGAATGAAAAATATAAATTCCAAAAACCGATGATTTTGGGTCTCTTCTGCTCTCTTCTTCTACGACTTCTGTTTCGACTTCTTGAGTCTCTCTGCTGAACTTGCTTTGTATGAAAAGTTTTTTTTGCCGTTTTATTTAAATAGTTTTATATATAGTTTATTTTATTTTGCTGGTGTGTAAAAGTGGCCGACCGTCCGAGATTTTCTGGAGTAAGTAAGAAAAGGAATTTGTAATATAAAAATTACAGGGTGAAGCATAAGTAAGAACGAATAATATATTTTATTCAGTTTACAGTACGAAATTGATTTCCGATAACGTGTAAAAATTCTGATTTGTTGAAAATTTAATACCGACTAATTTTGAGTGAGAATTTATGTTTGCAGTTTTTTTTATTAGTGTTTCCTTTTAGTAAACATTTTTTTTAGCATTGGTTGAACGCTTAATACACGATACCATTTATATTGGATATTGAATTTTATTTTTCGGACTTTCGCTCTTATACCTATTGTCCTGTCCCAAGTTACCCAAATAAATTATAAATTTTGATCGAAGCTTTGAAATTTAAAACTGATCGTGGGGTAGATAAGAGGCCGTTGCCACAAGCTGTCCAACCTTCAGCCAGGTGTAATTTTTTATTTTCTCAATCATTTTCTGTGCTATATAGCATTTCCGAAATTTTGAAAATTGACAACTGATCGTGGGGCAGATAAGAGGACGTTGCCACAAGCTGTCCAGCCTTCAGCCGGGTGTAGTTTTGAGTTCATATTAATTTTTTTAAGACTATTTCCTCCTCTATATACTTTCAGTTTAACGGAAGCTGAAAATTAGTTTCATTACATATTAATCTAACAATTTTTTTTCATATAAACTGGTTTGGTAGTATATTCCCCCCATATTCCCGTCCTACCGCTGCATACAATTATTCTCTGGCTTCAACTCTGCTCACCAGAGAAGTTTACAACACTTTATTTTCAACCTCCAAATTTTATTAATGTAAGTGTAGCCGTTCAAAAGATACGAAAGGGGGACTTTTAAATAGCACTGTATAATTTCTATAGTGAAATTACAATAAAAAAAAGGTTAGTAGACAATAAAAAAAATACTTAGCACACTAAAACTTATGTTTGTGAAGATGAAGTCCAGATGAAGTTGTACCTTAACTATTGAAACTTAGAGGAATCTCTTTGGGACGTTTGCAATCCAAAGGACTGATGTACTCCTATGGACTGTTTTATTCCAAGGAAAGGAACTAATGGTAGATACTTGAGTGACTGTTGTAGTACAAGAGACTGTTGTTCTGCTTGGGACTGTTGTAGTCCAAAGGACTGTTTGTCTCAGAAAATTTTATTTCAGGAAACTGTCTCCAGGGAACTTTATGTCCTCGAGAAACTTGTATCTCAAGAATTTCTAGGGACTATTTGTCTCCCAGGAGCTTGTATTCCAGGAAATTGTTAGGTACTCTAACATTGCGACCTGAAATTTAAGTTTCAATGGTACTCGTAACGAGATGTCACAAGAGGACATTTTTCTTTAAAAATTGCTTACTGGCAGCTATAATTTAGTTCCCGTAACATCAAAAACACCGACATAATTTCACCGCAAACCTGGCAATTATTCTGACCGTACATTAATTCAAGAAATTCATTCATATTTTTGAGCACATGGCTTCAATACCCATTTACTATTTCATATCCACGAAAATATCTACTATAAAGTTAAAATTTGCGTGTTTTTTTTTCTGTAGACTGACGATGATCTTCCACCTCCGGAAACAATAAATTGGGCAGATGGTCTTCTTCTAGTTTATTCAATCACCGACAGACGTTCTATGAGCTATTTAAAGCGAGTTGGATCCTTGATAGCAGATTCTGACATTCCTGTGTATATTGTTGGTAATAAAAATGATATGGTATGTAAATTGTTGTTTCTAATATTTATAGAGATAAAACAGGTTGAATTAATAGACGCGGCTATCACAAATATTCCTTTTAATGAAATATAAAGTTTATAATATACTTTGTAAGGCATTTCCTGACTGAAAACCATAAGAAAATCATTTACATTTCATTTATATTACTTTACAATTTAATTTAATATTTTTATAGGTACATTTAAGAGAGGTCAGCGCAGAGGAAGGCGCCATCTTGGCGAGAAACTTCGAATGTGGATTTTCGGAAGTAGCTGCTGCTGAAATGGTAGCGCCGGTAGCTGTAGTATTTCAAGAGCTCTGTAGATCAGTGCTGGCATCTCGTAGAAAGTCAAAGCACTCATTGTTGGAACGTATGCTTGGAACGAGAACTTCGAATCTTCGATTGTACGTTAGAGGGAAAAGCGATAGTGCTTTACCTAAAGACTGACAGATAGCAGCACGGGTGTTGTAAATTTAATTTCATATTTTATTATTGAAATGATAGTTATATTGGTGAAAATTTCGAGGATCTGATACATTTTTTACTTTATGCTTATATTAAAGATTATCATTAATATGATCTATAAACTAGTTTTATAAGAGAAATGTTTCTTGGGTCATGCCATCTTGTGACGATAGTTATATTTATGTGTGAGAAGGTCTTGCCATCTTGTGGCAATAGTTATATTTATGTGTGAGATTATTTTTAACGTTTGTTATAATTTTGGCAAAGTACAAATTGGTATGTATACAAGAAAAGCAATTGTCAAGTAAATAAATAATAATAATATTGTAGTTTTTGTATTTATATTTAAATACTAATAAAATTTGAAAACTATTGAATTTTGTTTTTCTTCCCCCTATATTGTAAACAACGCAATTTTAAAATATTGGGTGTTCTTCTTTCTTCTGTCAAAAAAAAATATAACCTTGTTTGCTCTTGCGTTTAAAAAATGTATAAGAAAAGAAAAATTGTTAATAAACCTTACTGAGAGCACTCTGTTCATGATCTGTAGCTCTAACCAAGATTTAATAAACTGAGAAGTTTAAAACTCTAGTGCTATAGTTAATTTTTGATAAATGGTTCTGCCTGAAGCAGAGAGATTGGATGTCTAATAAAACTGAAAAATGAGTTAATATTTGGGTACAAAGAAAGTAAGAAAATGAAAAAAAAATCTATTAGCTCACACCAATATACAGGGTGTAACAAATATATACAATAATTTTTTCTAAATGAGGTTTTTTTTTTCATTAAACTATGATATATGTTCCAATAAAGCACTTTTTGACTTCACTACTCATAGAGCATTTAGTATTTTTTCCATAGCAAGTTAACAGAGACCACAATAAGCCCAGGAGGCTGAGGTGGTGCCGGCGAAGGGACGGCTCCTTAAAAAAAACAGAGACCGTTCCAAAAAAATACGTTTTGTAATGTTACTGGTCAAAAATCGAATTAAATATTGAATAATTTAGACATCTAAACCCCTAATTCAGATGTAACAAATAATATAAGCTGAACAATCTATTTTTTGCACTTAAAAAAACAATTTTACGCCCCCTGTATATATATAGAAACGACGCTCAAACAACTTTATCCAGTAATAAAACTCAATTTTCACGTTTTCATTGTGAAGCTTTCTGTCTAAAAAAGAAAAAGAACAAGAACATGAAAAAAGTAATAAATTTATTTAATCTAAGGTTGAAAAAAAGAGGAATAGGGCATAGGAGGACGCAGGCGCCACTACGCCCAGCGTCTCTTTGTTATGAGATTCGGTCCAGAAGCTGCATCAGTGACAAGACATCATGGGCGCTACGAATTTGGGCCTTGTCGTTGTTTTTGTTACGTTTTTCAGTGGAATTTTAGCGAATGCTGAGAAAGTTCCTTTGGGTAAGTCGGTTTTAATTGTTATTACTTTTGTTTGGTATAAAATATCGGTAGATTGAAATGATATACTTACACTGAGAAAAGTATCAATATTAATTTTTTGTATTTTTCTCTACATATTTTAAAATATACATTCATTAAGTGACAATCAACAATTATTTTCTAAAATTAAATAGATGAGGCTTTTACTTGATGTAAATCCATAGTAAGTTAAAAAAAAGCTACAGTGTTAGCGAAACGCGTCACTTTATGTTTAAATACAATGTAGATTTAACAAAATAAAATAGTTTGATTTCATAAATTATTTTCTACTTTAAACACAGTTTTTGTGACAGTTCTTGAAGCACATTGTGATGATTGTAATGGAAGTCTACTTCTAGTTATTGACATTTGTCTGCTTCAAGTTTATAAATAATACGTGAAAACAAAGTTCTGTTTTATAAGTACTGATGTCTGATTTGTTATAGAAGGCTGGAACTTTTTTCCAAAAAAGTGGGGTTAAAAAAATTAGTGAAACCACATCTTTTTCAAACTTGTAGTTAACTAAAGTTGCATTCGTCCACAATAAAACTTCTATTTGCGCTTCTTTTAAACTCCTTAGGGGGCAAGCAGAAGAAAACTTTATTTTCTACAACTTAAAACACAAATCCAATTCCTTCAGGCTTTGCTACGTTTTGAATTGAGCACGAGAATTAGGTTAGGTTAGTAATAATCTAAGATATAACTTAGAGTTCAACTAAAAAATTCCAATTAAAAACTTCATCTGAAAAATAGAAAAGCCAAAACAATGATAATGTCTGGAATTTTCAATTAAAAATTATTTTCAGGTGCAATTTTTGAGCAAGGCACGGACGATGTTCAAACGGCGTTTAAATTCGCCATGCTTCAACACAATCAAAATATTTCCAGTAGAAAATTTGAATTCCAGGCTTACGTTGATGTCATTAACACTGCAGACGCTTATAAACTGTCCAGACTGAGTAAGTATATAACACTTTATTTAAATAATAGAGTTAATTGAAAATTCCTGAAAATTAATCTTTAAAGCAGCAATTTCTGGGTCCAAATCTCTGGATAATTACGATTTTTGAGCAAATTACAATTATAATTCCTGGGAAATTAGACCACAATATTTTTAAATTCTTTATTCCAACGTTTCGGTAGCGTTCCAGCTACCGTTGTCAAGAAAAAATAAGTAGAAATGAATTTTTATCCCTAACTGACACAACAGAAAAAATTTGACAACTAGACAATCAAAAATTATTTTGAAGTTTAAGACTGCAAAATTTTGTTATCAAATTTTTATTAAGGTCCATTCATAGTAGATCATATCTGTGGCAAGTGCAAGTGCACGTTCCAGGAACGGTTTTTTTATTGGGATAGCGCGTTTTTTTCGCTTATATTGGAAATGTTGTTAATAAAACGCGTTTCTTGATAGTTTTTTTGTGTATGAATATTTAAGTTTTTGAAATATGTATACCATAGTTATAAGTCTATGATGTATACTCAGTTTTGTGATTTTGTGTATTGAAATGTGTATCGATTAACAACTATTCAAATTATAAATCATAAGAAAACCTGGATAAAAACTTATGATGCTATCCTGATAACGCAGGTAATTGATTATTGGAAAGTTTTCTTTCTAACATTGGTTACCAAATTTGACTACATTCGGCTGAAATACTAGCTACACATTGTTACCTAATATTTATTTAAAATAATAAGGCAAGATAAATTGCAACGGCGACTCAATGTGGAGAGCACCTCAGGTGTGAATTCGGATACCAAACTAATAAAAATTCAGGGAGTAGTCTTACCGGTTCGCGGGTAATACTACTTATTTAAATTATTGAAGTTATATTGAAATAAATGATTTTAATAAGTTAACAAAACAATCAATAAATTACGTTAAGGAATTTAAGTAAAGTTAAGGTAAGTGGGCGCCACCCTGAATAATATTAGTTGACTTGTTTTCAACACTCTCCATCAACAAACCTAGAAATGTTGGAAGGGAAGGAATATGAACTACGTTGTTAAATTTACAAGTTGTATAATGACTTTTAAAAAAAAAAAAAATAAATATCACAGTTCGAGTACTCTGGTTTCAACAATTGTTAATTGTTAATAGTGACGGTACTTTCCTGTCTTCTTCTGACTTCAAGTCTGGCGTCTTTTGGTCCGGGTCTTTGGAGGTCCGGTGTCTTATGGAGGTTTATTGCCAGAACATATTAGTAGTAGTAGTTGTTGTGGTAGTAGTAGTTGTAGTAGTAGCAATAGTAGAAGAAGTAGTGGTTATATATATAAAGATATATATATAACTTTCGGTACGAAGAAAGTGCTAGAAAGAACACTTGAATTAGATATATGTTAAATGAACATAGTAAAATGCAGGATATCTGGAGATTGAAATGAAAATGGTGCTGGTTGTTATATGATGTACAGATTGAAAAATGAATATTTGAAAACGTGGTTCATAAAACAAAAAAAAGCAACATCCTGTAGGTATTTTACTATAAAAAAAAAATAATGAAGGAAAGCAATAAAAATGTATTGTTAATGCCGGTAAATATATTAAAAGGTATATCAAGTGTCTTCAACAAGATAAAAAAAAACACAAAAAAATATAAAAAAAACGTTATCGATATATCTGGTACTGGAACGCTAGAGGAAATAATAAGAAAAGCTACTATATATTGAGAAAAGCAAAGTTAAATATGTAACATATGAATTTAAGCGAAACTACTTACCATTCACATGAATGCACTTAAAAAAAAAAGGTTAGGTGAAACTCTCACCAAATAAATTTCAAGTTGTTAATTTAACATTTTGTCACAGAAAGACAAAATCTCTGCTTGATTCTGTTTAAATATAAAACATGAAATCATGTGAATGATAATGCACATACGTCGCATATCTGTATCATACACCTTTGTTTGGAATGGAAATGTAATTTAAATTCCGTAAGTGGATTCTTCATTCATTTGTGTTAAAATTGAAAACCAAATAATTTATAGTAAACCGAAGTGACTATTTTTACTATAGACGGTATCGATTTGACCCGCAAATAAACTTAAAATTTTGTCTTTCATCGACTATAGATAAAGTTAAACTCGATACATTTCTCAGCGCTGGGCATGAGAAAGGACTGGCTACTCGCTACCCATAAGATAATTTAATAAATATTTAAATATAAGGAGAGTGAATAAAATTAACGTTACAACATTTATCTGCATTTAGTTGTAAAATGTGGTTTAATTTCCCAAGAAATTAAAAAAAGAATGAATAATATACCACAAGGAACATACAGAAGATATAATTCCTGGGTCACAATATGTGGAGAATTACAATACCTGTGCATATTACAATTCCTGGCTCACAATCCCTGGGAAATTACAATTCCTGGGTCACACTTCCTGAGAAACTAGTATTTCTGGGCAAATACAATTCCTAGGTCACATTCCCTGAGTCACAATACCTGGGAAATTACAATTCCTGTGCATATTACAA
>CAJUYI010001425.1:40618-54890 GCA_910591695.1 Galerucella pusilla
TGTCATATTCGTGTTCAGCACCCTCGAAAATATAAAGATAGACTGTTTTTAGCGACTAGAACGAGGTTGGTCGGTATGTGAAAAAAAAAGGGGGTGTTCCTCTCCTCTATCTCTGGAGGTGGCTGACTTCCCTTTCGCGCGGCTGCCACGCTATTTATTCTATCTGACCGAAAAAAAATTCTCGCGGCAACGAGAGCCACAATTGAGTGTTTTGAGTTCGACATGTCGGGCGACAATGTCATGAATTTCCTTTGATGCGCGTCAAAAATTGGCATGCTTCGAACCTTGTTCGACATCGTTAACTGCAGTAAGGTGTCCATTTCCCGCACAAATAAACCCTTACCCAGCATCGTCACCCTATTCCATCTAAGATAATTACACTGTTAAATATTTTCTATTGTATTTTCCCAACTGATCGTTGATATGATATTTATTGTTTTGCAGTTGTTTTAGTAAAATTTGCTATTTTTTTTCCAGTATTATACCCCAGCAAATCAAATAGCCGGAGGTAATGAGCCGGAGCAGCCTCATACAAACACCCACACACAAGTCTGAACTTTTGTTTATTACTGGTGAATGTTTTTTAAATATGTATAGGTATGCATTTGTTATAAATATTGTCATTGTTATTACGTCAAACATAGAGAGCTGAATTTAAAATTTTACTTGAATTTGTTGAAAGGTTCTTATAGAGATGAATTGCGAAGAAAAGTTTGTGAAGTGACAACGTGTATATGAAAGTAGGAAAATCCAAATGGGAAAGTGATTTTGGACAATATAATTTTTTCAGACATTGTAGTCCTATCAAAACATGGATGTGAAAGCAGTAGGCGAGATTTTTGATGGAATCCCTTGAAAATATCATGATAAATGTTGCCTCCACCGGTTTTTAGACTGTGCTAATTGCACAATAGCCAAAACAACCAAAAATGGGCCTTTTTTTCGACATGTTTTCTAATTTTACTCGAAAAGTATTGAGTTTATCGTGCATATGTAAAGATACAAAGTTATGAAGCGTGAAATTGGCTATAAAATTCCGTGGTTCAAAATGTAAAGATTTGCATCCCTGCAGCAACAGCGGATGAATAAGTTAAAAAAAATGTCGGTGTTTTCTTTTTCGTGGGCTTGTTGATCGTTTGCCGAGAACCGTGGATCAAGTTTGAGATTCAATAACTCGGGATTAAATGGTCCGAATTGAACGTTCAAAACGACAAAAGTTGTGTTTTACCAAGTCCTTTAGAAGGGTTTTTTCAGATTTCAATTAAAATAAAAAACCGCACAGATATATTAATTGTTACCAAGGTAAAATTTTAACGTCTGAGTCAGTTAAACCGAAAAAATTGTTGATTAAATCATTGCATATGATAGATGTAACCTTCTAGTATGTGTAAAAACATTATTGTAAGTTCAAACAATTTTTTGTGTCATAAGTATTTATTCTAACAATGTCTATTTCTTTTACTCAATGTTTATTAACAATTAGATTACTCAGCAACTAAATAAGATATTGAAACCGCGTTTGTTGCTTTCAGCTCGTGAAAAAATAAGGTATTATGAGACAAATCATCCTAAAACCAATATGGACCTATGGCATAGAGCTATGGGGCTGCAGTAAGCCATCGAACACTAAAATATTGCAAACGTTCCAATCTAAAACTCTTCGTATAATAGCTAATGCTCCATGGTTCATAAGCAACCACACATTACATACTGATCTCGGTATTCCAACCATCAATGAAGTTATTCAGGCATCAGCAATGAGAAACAAAAACCGCAATGAAAACCATCAAAATCCACTAATATCCAACCTTTATACTGATCCAATGGAACAGAGAAGATTGAAAAGACGCTGGCCAGAAGAACTCATAGGGTGATCAACGGAGACCCGTCAGTGGATGGTGCCCGCCTCAAGTCATTTAGTAAGAAACCACATCATCTACTTATTACTGGATACTTATTGAGTAGATTGTAGATTTGCAATTGAATAAAAAAAAAATTATAAGACAAATAATGATTTACATTGCTTCATAAATTGCATCTGAAAAACAGCTGTTTTTTCAATTTTTTTTATGTGAATTTCCATTTTCTGAACCACGTAATTTTATAGCCAATTTCACGATCTATAACTTTGTTTCCATAAATATGCACGATAAACTTAATACTTTTCGAGTAAAATTCGAAAACATGGCGAAAAATATGCCCCTTTTTTGGTTGTTTTGGCTATAAACTGTTATCGTGCAATTAGCTCAGCCTAAAAACCGATGGAGGCAATTGATTATAATTAGGGGAAGCTGAGGTATAACGATCCCCTTAAGGGAAAAACTTAACTGTGCCTAAAGTTGAAGTCAAAATCGCGAGATCTCTGTTGGAGGTAGTGAATTTACTTAACTTTGTGGCTGCATAGCTATTTTTTATTATATGTAGGTATGTAGTTTTTTTGTATTATAGGTATTTCTTGAAGTTTTGTAAAGGATCATTTAATACACACACATGCTTAAAATGATCCCTGGGGTAGGGGTAAAATAATCCCAGGGATCATTTTATACCCTAAGTTGATAAATATCAGTGAATTGAAACACTCAGCTGTTTATTTTCATTATATTTATTGTTTATAACAATTTAAGTATGTGAGCAAGTTACACAAAACTTTTGCAGTCTTCTAGTTTCATTCGAGATCTTTTTTTGTAATTATCTACTACTCAATAAACAAACTAAACATTAAACATCGCAACAAACTTTTAAAAAGTTTGTAAAATTAACAACATACCTAGTCAAGCAATAGGTAAACAAATAAACTCTCCTTCTAAATAAAAAAACACAAATAATACTCATCCCTATCAAAGGTTTTTTATCAATGTCAAAATGCAATAGAAATATCAACTCTTCATTAAAAAAATAATAATCTTCTTATTAGGAACTTAGAAATAGACCCTATAGTCTTAATTTTCTTTTTCACACTGTCAAATTGATTACTAGGAAGTCAAATATCACAACTAAAGCCGCCTTCATCGTCACTATCTACTTCCGCACAAGCCTCATGTCCCCATTCAAGACACACAACACACCTAATCCACCCTTCGCCTTTATTGTCTTTGGAGTAGCTTGCAGTACAGAAAAGGCATTCGGTATCGCTTTCCTCTTCAGAAGAATCTGACCTGTTTTGCTTTTTTTGCCTTTTCTGCCAATAGCCAGACTTCAGATCCAAGGTGGAAAACATTTTACTGCCAGCCAAAGTGTCTAGCGTATCGTCGATCCGCCGATCCGGCAGAGGATAGCTGTCCTTTTTCGTCACGTTATTCAGCTGGTGATAGTCCACGCAGAATCTGGTAGTTCCATCCTTTTTCTTGACGAGCATTAGTAGATGGTTTTATTACTTTTTCTCTCTCCATCTCTTGAATTATTCTTTCAGCTTCCTCTCTCTTCGCTTGCGGTAGCCTGCTGATTGTTTAATTGGCTTGGCATTACCAGTATCGATTTTGTGTTTGACGGCTGATGTTCCACCAGTCTTTCCTCCTTTTGGTACGAATAGGTCTCGATATTGCAAAAGGAATTATCTTATTTTCCTTTTCTCAGCTCGATTCAAGGATTGGCTAGCTATTGACAACATCTGTTCGAATCTTCCTTTCCCACCACCTTTTCCTTTATCGTTCTGTTCGATGGTCACTTATTTTTTTATTTTATTTGCTTCCTTAAGGGCTTCCCTGTTTTTATATCTGTTTTCTTTCTGGCTTCTTCTTCAAGGTATTTCTTGTAGGGTGTTCTTTGGCGATTAGTTTTGCGTATATAAATTCTTGGCATGATCTGTAACAACAACAAATAGATACTAATGGGGTAAAATGATTACAGGAATCATTTTGAACACACAGAAAGGGGATCATTTTGCCCCAAACACCCAATTTCAAGATATCGATCAAAACATAACCCACAAATAAGGCATGCGGTGATCGAACATTGCTTAAATATTAGCTAACTGCTATTAATACACGCGAATAAAACAGCATTTCAATAAACACGAACATGTAAAAAGTAATGAAAGTCCAAAAACAGGCTTACCTTAGATCAGAACTACACTTTTTGATTGTTTTTTGATAAAATTACACCAAGCGCTCGCAAAGCCAGGACACTTGGAGAGGCAACTGGCAGGAGTGTGGGGAACATGTTACATGCGCATTTGGATAGATGGCGCTAGTTGTCTCTGATTTACGGAGATCTCCAGGGATCGTATTACCTCACCTTCCCCTAACCATCATATTTTTGAGGGATTCCATAAAAAATCTCGCCTACTGCTCTTACATCCACCTTTAATGCTTACTTTCCATTTCTAGCAAAAACAGGGTGTACCAAAAACTGAAGAGATGATAGAGGGACTGGAAATAATTATAGTACCCTATATAAAAGTTTTTCCTCACGCCCTTTGGTAGTGAAAATATCAACTGTCATTTTCTAAGTTACACACAAAGTACAGGCCATTTTCTACTAGGATTTTTGTCAAATCTTACAGTTTTTGAAAGTACCTCTTAAAAAATAAAGACCGGGGCACGGAAAGTAGTAGATTCTTTGTATTATTTTTTTTTACTGACTAAAAATTCTTTTATCATCGTTAATCATTTGATAACTGGTGAATAAAAGACCATTTTTAATTTCAGATAATGTTTGGCTTCCTTTATTTATATAAAAAGCAATGTAAGCACCTTGTATCAATGTAAATATTAATATTGTATCAAACAATCGAGATGAGTTCATACAATTCGCTGAAATTAACAAAATTAAACCGTCTAAAAATAGCAACAAAAAATTGAAATTACGAATGCACATATTATATATACGTTTTGTCCGATACACACAAAAGAGTAAATCAAATAAAATTGCGTAATAATCAAAATGAAAATATCAAACATATCCCGAAACAGTTTTACGTTAACGTTTTTTCGACTGCACCCTAGTGAGCTATTGAATTTTTATCTCTTATCGATAATATTTTACATGTAACGTTTCTACCTGGTTATGTAGTAAATGTTTGTTGGTTGTACTTTTTCGTTTTATTTTTTTAACCCCCACACTCCCCAGTTTTTACGTAGATCAAAGTGTGCCATTAAAAATAGGTAAGTAAAGAGAACTATCCTAAAACAGAAGCACAAAATCCATTTTGAGTTACCCAATTTAAGTCCGCGTCAAGTAGATTGATATTTATTGTGGTGGAAAGGCTGCTAGAGCCACCACGATAGAATATCTATCGTTATTTTTGGTATCTACTTCTATCATTAACTTTCAAGGAATGTCCCTTCAAACCCTTGTTCTACGCCTTTGTCTATGAAACGAATATCGCTAAGACCCCTTTTCTACGTTCCGTCGTTCTAAAAAAATGTAAAAATGAAAACAAGATTGTTTTCAAATTGCACACGTCCCTACCCTTTGTTCTAAGATTCATGGCCTTTTCTGTTGATATTTCCAAGCTGCTTTTCTGTTTGGTGTGGTACACGTGTTCATTTTAAACACTCTTAAAGAATTTGACCGTTTATTATTTGCCCCGCCTCCAGTTTATAATCCAGCAAATCAGGGTTCTTTATAACCGGCAATTTTCTTGTCTGACGCTATTTTTTAGAGAGTCTTCTATCAACTGTCCAGCAGAGAATATGTGTTGAGAGTCTTCTATCAACTGTCCAGCAGAGAAGATGTGTTAAGAAAAGTCTTCCAATAACTGTGAATGCTCAATGGAATGCTCAATGCTCAATGCACAAGAAAAATGTGATAAAACTCCGTATCTTGATCGCTAATATAGCATAATTATGCTGGAAGATTACTAAAAGGTTTTGTGTTTTAAAAGTTTGGAGTTGACGCTTCAGGTGCATAAAAGTATAGTGCCGAATGTTCAAATGCTTCAAACGTCGAGTAGCCTTATCAATGTACTCTTTTTACTTGTTAATAGGATAATAAGAAATAAGTTGGCGCCCAGGTTACCGTTTCTGTACCAACCTTCTTCCTTGTATGATGGTTCCAAAAAATCCTAATTTAAGCAAAGATCCAACCCTGGGATATCACAAATATCGTCTACCGGAACAATGGCCCATTTATGATGGCCCCAAATTTGTGTTACAATGGTCTAGACCAGTTTGGTGAAAGCCTGCCCCAAGAGTTCTTAAACTAGAGCTACAGCTCAATAACCAAACGACAAAAGAACAAAATTGAGAGCTATCGATATGAAGAGAACACTTTTATAGCTGTTAATCTATAAATTTTATCCTTCCGATCTTAAACTACGAAAGAAAATATTCAACATACTATTTTATTATTCAGTTCACCTTGCAAAGTGAAAATATTGCCGGTCGTTCCTCTTCAACCGCATGAAAATTGCACTAAATGTTCGGACCGGGGAAAACTTGCCCTTAAATTTTGCAAAATCAAATAAAACTTTTGTCAATGCGAAAGATTTACTTCATCCTGCGGGATTCCACAGAACGTTGGCGATGAATACAGTATCAGATGGCGAATGGCGAAATGAAGACAACGGGAAGTCGCAGATTGAGTTGTTAACTTTAAACTTTGTAGTTTATAAACGGATTTGAAATTTAAACGAATTTAAGTTTTTTTAAACAATTGTGTTGTTAAATATTTGCCTCGTTTGCTTTATTATACCGGGTGTCTAATTAGAGAAGTAACTCACTGTATCTCAGAAACTACTTCGTATCGTACAGCTAATCACAAATTTGCATGCAAGAAACTGTTGAAAAAATTCACATTTTGCCAGTTTACCGTTAACCTACTTTTCTACATAGCTTCCGAAATTTTTGGTTTTAGACACTTGCCATAGTTTTTTGTATGCCTTCTTTATAGAAGGTTTTCGCCTCTGTGAGTGGCTAGATATATAGCTCCTGATCTCACTCCTTGGGTATCTAGGTTTAACTCTAGACAGTAAACTCCTGTGGATCAAACACGAAAAGGAGATTACATACCAGACAAAAATGGCTCTAATGGTGTGCAGAAATCTGGCAGGAAGAAACTGGGGTTGTAACCCAAAAATCCTAAGCTGGATGTACACTGCCATAGTGAGACCAACCATCACTTATGGAGATATTGCGTGGAGTAGTAGAGCTAGCCTATTGTAGACGAAAGAAAACCTCTCCAAAATTCAAAGACTAGCCTGTATATGCATTCCAGGAGCAATGAGAACATGCCCATCGGCAGCCATGGAAGTGATTCTCAACCTCACCCTCTACATATGGTGGTGGAAAGCGTTGCAGAAAGAACAAGATACAGACTAAATAGAGAGGGAATCATTAAAAAAAACCACCTCCTCACTTATAAATCTGACAGCCTGGGATATGCCACAAGACGGTATGATGAAAAAGTATAACTTTTCAAAGAAATTCGTTATGGAATTAAGCAACAATAAGGAATGGGATTCAAATACCATAAAATGCCATTCAATGGTACACAGATGGGTCAAAAGTGATAGAAGGAACTGGGATAGGAGTGTTCGGGCCATGAACCAAACATACAGAAGACAAAGGATTATCATAATTAAAGCACTGATCTCTTGTGTAATCAGTTCCAAAATGGTGTGGGAATGCCTAGACAAACTCAATGAACTAGGCGAGAACAATATAGTCACCTTACTATGGATTCCAGGACACACTGGAATAGAAGGAAATGGAATAGCAGATGAACTAGCAAACAGGGGGACTGAAATACCTTTCTGAGGGCCAGAACCGTTTTGCGGAATCAGCCCTAATGTAATATTGGAAGAAATAGGTGAAACCGAGAAATGGAGAAGATCTGACCATTGGAAAGTTCTAGTAGGACTTATGCAATCAAAGACTCTTCTGGGTGACTACAACCTGTTGGGATCAAATGAATGCATAAGTCAAAGTAAAACTGCGCTAAGAGTTTCAACAGGGATCTTAACAGGACATTGTCGCTTGAATGGGCACCTGAAAAAGCTCAAAATAGTGGAGGAATGCAGATTTTGTGGCATGAAAAAAGAAACCTCCGTCCCCATACTTTCCAACTGCACAGCACTTCAGAGTCCTAGAGCACAGCACCTTGAAGATTATTGGATAGAAGAGGAACATTTACCTAAGTTGAAGCCTGTAGACATTCTTTCGGGAAATAGGACTAAAGGAACTACTAGTTTCTGAGACTCTCCTCAGAAACTAAGTAGAAGGGGGAACAATAAATCTGTTAGGTCTCAGTGAATGTCACCCCAAATTACATACATACATACATACATATATAGCTGCTGATCTCACTCCTTGGGATTTTTTTTGTAGAGCAGCTTCACCCATAGCTTGATCTTTTTCCCTTTCACATCATTTGTATCTAATATGGTCTCTTATTGAATCATTAAATTTATTAAATTTTTAAACAGAACACATCACACTAGCAAAAATCATTTCAAATACTCACTTTAATAATCTTCCGTCTTTTAAAATGACTCAAACTATAATTTGTCGTATAAATTTCTATTCCTTTTCTTTAAAATCATTTTCAGTCAACCCAGCTAGGTAGGGCAGTTAATTCCCCCATATATAATAGAGACTGGTTCTACATTATTGTATGTCAAGGAAGTCTCAACGTGTATTACTTTGACCTGGTCATGGCCACCAACAATGCTGTTTTCTATTCACGATACGATCGCGAGCTTCGCCATAACCATGGCGTGTCAATTATTTGAATACTGGAACATTGAATGAAAACGCATAGGTAGACAGTTTCCTCGGTAATTATTTATATTAGCGGCTTTCAGTTATTTCACAAGAAAGGGTTAAGTGTTAAAAATATTTTGATTACTATATACCGTTGAAGACATGAAAAGATGTGATGCTATAAAAGAAGAAAAATATGGATACTATACCAGTGGCGTATCTATCTATTCATACTTCCAATCACAGTATAGGAACGATCCAGTAGTATTACTATTATAAATTCCATTCATAAATTGCCACAGCTTTTGATGACCTTGAACGGATCGCTTTACGATTCATTTCACTTTTCCATAGGCGTAGGTAGCATAAGTTTAAAAATGACTTGAACGTGTTAAATGTTTTTTCTTAAATATCGTAGAACAGTACACAGATGAGTGAATAAAACAATAGTCTCATACAAAATATTTATTGGTTTACACACACACAATACCCGTTTTCTTCTTTTTAATGGTATCCATTGCAAAAAAATACTTATAAACTATGAAAATAATAATGTTTGTTTGTTCGAAAAGCCGTGAAAATATAATAAATAATGTTAATCGTTATTTACCACTTGCACTTTGGTTGGATCGCAGCACAGCACTGGCCGCCGGATGGAATACTCATCCTAACGACGTTGTAGGTCACAGAGGACTCGGGAGTGTGACGTCACGAGATAACATACTGGTTTGTTCCTATACTGTGCTTCCAATTATCAAATAATTGACCATGACAACTTTATTTCGTCTTGAATCAAGCAAATTTTTTCATAAATGCACTGCCTCACCCTATAACCAGCTATCTGTTGTCGTATCTTGAACAAAAGGAGCAAAAAACGTAGTTCTCCAATATTTATTTCATTCCGTTTTGCGAGGGTAACAAAAATACATCATCTGAGAAAATATCAAATGTCTAACTATAACGGAGAAAAAATTTCTTTGGTTAATGAAACTCAAATAACGACAAAGCAGTGCAGTTTTCTCATTGACCCAGCAACTGATTGATTTATGCCAGCCAACTTTTAGCCGATAAATTTCCTGGAATGCGACATTTAGAATATAGACAGCAAAATCTACTTCACAGAACGGATATTTCCGACCAAACTGCAGGTTATTTATTGCCAATATCTTTAAGTCCACTTTCGAAAGTTTCTGCTCGTGTCATTGCTGCTAACACAACTTATAAAGGATACAGGATAATCGTATATTTCAAATCTACAACATTTTAACCGGACAAAAGTTTTTTTTTCTCATACAATCTTCACATAAAGAAAATATATTTTCTGAAAAAAAAAACGATATAAGTAGTCAGAAGCGCTTTTATCGTGCGGGTCCAAAGGTCACTGAACATATGTAACAAATCAGAAGACACCGAGGTTACCAAAATGTGAGATTACAAATATACCCAGAGAAAATAATGATAATGAGTAACCAAATATGGAATAGGTATCCATATATGGAATATGCATAAATCAACATAACAATAACAAAAATGGACATTAATATTTTTGAGATCAATTAAATAAAGTTACATAATATAACTTGCAAAAGTCACATATCCAAGTATCAAACTCTGGACCAGCACAATCATAATGTGCCCAGAGCCCACACATCAAGCATTTAATTTAATATTCCGACGACTGTCCATATTTGGATTTTTATACTAGTTCAAACTCTTCGAAATATTTTTCAAAATCACAATATTATAATGACAATGGATCATAAAATGGTGAAATAAACATAATACCGATATTCTAAATACGAGGCTTGTTCAACTGAAACCCATCTTTGGTCAGGTTAGCCTTGGAAACAATTGTAATCATTCAACTGACGTTTTCCAACATTAGTAGTGTATGCAAACGTCACACTGGTCTGTTTATTTCGTTTATATTTGACAGCGATTTTAAGTATTGTGACTTTGTTTGTTGTTAACAATCCGTCCAAATGTGATAAGCGTGCGGTCATTCAATTTTTGTGTGCTGAAGGTGTGCAGCCGTTGCAAATTTATACGCGAATGCAAGCAGTGTATGGAAACGCATGTTTTGCATATCCAACTGTGAAGAAATGGTGTCGAAAATTAAAGAATGGAGAAGAGAGGACGAGATGCACGACCAGGTGCATTGATTACTGCATCAACAGACAGGAATGTGGCATGTGTGGAAGGTCTGATTAGAGAAAATCGTCGAATTTCAATCAGAGCAATTTCAGAAAATGTTGGTGTTTATATAGGATCTGTCCATAGTTTCGCACACAAACTAGGTTACAGCAAAGTTTGTGCGCAATGGGTTCCTCGTCTTTTGTCTGAGGACCAAAAAAATCTTGCGAATGGGCTTGTCTTTGCAACACCTCACGGAACACAGTCAAAATGGTAATGACTTTCTCTCGTCAATAGTTGCTGGCGATGAATCTTGGTGTCATTATTTTGAACCATCCAGTAAGCTGTCATCGATGCAATGGAAACACGCAAATTCTCTGTCACCAAAGAAGTTTAAACTGCAGGCAAGGTGATGTTGACATTTTTTTTTCGACCATGAAGGACCCTTGCTGATAGAATTTACAGAACCTAGAGTGCATATCAACGCAAACCTGTATAATGAACATTTGAACAAGCTCCATCCAGCAATAAGAAGAAAACGTCTAGGTAAGCTTTCACGTGGTGTTATTCTGCTTCACGATAATGCTCGGCCTCATGTTGCCAACGTAGTGAAAGAAAATCTGCAACGAAAGAAATGGAGGATATTAGAGCATCCACCCTATAGTCGATTTTCACATCTTTGGGCCACTAAAAAAGGCGTTAAAAGGTAACCGTTTTCAGTCGGACGCAGAAGTACAAAACGCTGTGAAAGAATTCTTCCAGCAGCAGCCACAAGAATTCTATAAGCAGGGTATACATCAATTGTAGAGGTAGTTATTTGTAACTGTACTTGTCAATAAATTTTTCCTGAACCAAAGATGGGTTTCAATTGAACAAACTGTGTAGTACAACACTTACGTGAACAAACATAACAGCTGGTAATACTCGTTTATTACTTACCTTAAAAATTTTCTGCACGACAACAAAACAAAACACGCCTCCCACACGTGAAGCATTCGCGCAACTGTCTCGATGGTGTGGGTGCGATAGTTAGTAGACCGAATGAAACAGAAGATAGTCGAGTGTTGCGTTTCATACTTATAGTCTTAGAGAAATGAAGGCATTCCATATTAGGATACTATTCCATATTTGGTGACTTTCCTCTACCATTTTTTTTTCGCTTGAGGATGCAAAATACTGGAAAATTGCTACTTATTATCCATATTGTCACTTTGAATTGTCAAAGGGACATAACTGACATTTAAATAAAAACTTCGCTGGTGAAAGACTTTTTAGAATCGCTGAAAACTAAATACATATCCTTTTTTCTTGCGTCAAAATTGCATAAGTCTGTCTTATTCATCTTACGGATTTTAAGTTATGATTAACCGCAATAAAAGAAAACAAAAACGATTAGTATGTCTTTGTTGAATGGTACGACCCGCATGATAATACTTCATTTGACTATATCTAGGTTGAGGTTTCTGTAACCGATAGTGATACTTGACATGATATTTTTTTCAAAAGGGGTTGCTCATTCTATTTTTCTCAAATCACTTTGTACTTTTTCTACTGTATTTTTCACATGCGGTCTTCTGTCTAGCAAATGTGGTTAGTTTTGTGGTGAAATAACTCAATTGGGAAACTTTTTCTAACATAATTTTCATTTTGTAGCTCTTCCACTAACTTTTTATATACCCACTACGTTCTCTGCATAAAACAAATCGAAAAAGGGCACTTCGATCGCATGAACTTCAACGGTCGAAGCATCAGAAAAGCCCTAGAAACTTTCTAGCCCGTCAATAACTCAAATATGGCTTTGTGGAAGCTCTCGATATAAAAATAAGATCTGAGAGGCACTTCGTAATAATTAGCGCACTTTTATGCTAAAAAGTTTACTTCTTACCGCTTTCTTACTTCAACGATTACGAGCTGTTTATACAATGTCTCGATTGCGGTTTATTTGGGACGTAAATAATGAAAAAAAAATGGTCGAAATTATGATTTAATTGTCATAATGGGGAAATATTCAAGTTAAAATGTGAAAAAATTATTTAAAACGAATAAAAAATGCAAAGATTGAAATTGGCTTTTGAAAATTTGGCGGACACAACAGCGCCTTCACCAAAATTTGAATTTTTTTCAAAATTTGGCGAAGGGGCCGGGTTTGCTTGCTCCGTTTTGGTACAGGTACCAGTATGTTCTAGGATTTAATAAGGTCCTAGAATTGTATAGAAATCTTCACATAAATGTTACAAGAAGAAATAACAAGCGAATATAATAGATAATATCAACAGAAAGAAAGATTATTAAAGTACTCGCCTGTAATTGATTTTAATTGAGAATTATTTATATTTAATACGATCTGATATCTCCAAATCATATTTTTGGTGAACACATTTCTTTGTAGAGAAAACTACAGTTGTGGAAAGTCTATAAGTTGGAGGTATTGTTGTTGAGAAGAAAAGATATCGCATAGAATCGAAAACATTCCTGCCAAATGAAGACTATGCGTCTGCAGAAGATGCGCATACTAAGACACAAAATATGGGATCATTGAGTTACCTCTAGAATAAGTTGTTCATTCCAGTATTTAGGACCTGAGCTCTATACATCCTTTGATGTGGTCTACTATCTAATATATATTGTGTTCTATATTGTATTATATAGGAATTCAAACAAGTTCAGTTGAAGATAATTTTGACAACGAATTAAATATTACAGCTGATTAACTCTCATAGCTCATGTTGCCATGCAAAAAATTCGTGATTTAGGGTTTGAATTACTAGAACATCCCCCTTGTTCATCAGATTTGGCTCCGTCCGACTATCATCTCTTTCCTCGACTGAAAAAAAGTTTTAAAGGTCGTAAATTTTCTCCCAACGAGGAGGTAATAAAAACTGTGGAGGTCTGGTTTGCAGAGCAAACTTTAATGAATGTATCCAAATATGAGGAGAATATGTTGAGTAATAAACTATTTTGACATTGAAATTTTGTTTGGTTCTATAGTAGGCTCAGATTTTTTCAATATACTTACACTGTGTTCATTTTAAAACTTACCACCCCTGTAACTCAAAAACCCCAATACATTGCAATATTTGCCGGGACATTTTGAACAATTAATAAAATGTCATTTTGAGCTAATGAGGAAATAAATAATTTTTTCCAACTGAGTGGTTTTTAACACATAATTTTATCAAATCTCACCCAAGTTTTAAAACAAATGCATCGCTGTATTGACAATGAAAGGGGCTTTTAAACTATTTATAACAAGTGGGGTATTTGTATTTGAGATTGTAAAGGGGTTGCTAGGAGTGAGAGGGATGAAAAGATTAAAACCACTTGACCGTCAAAAAAGTTCCCCCGAAAAACAAAAATTGACCTGTCCCGGCGAATATTGCAATGTATTGGGGTTTTTGAGTTTCAGGTGTGGTAAGTTTTAAAATGAACACAGTGTATACAGTGCTTTTAAGATAAAAGTATCCACCTTTAATAACTTTTGTAATACTGGTATTTAG
>CAJUYI010001426.1:0-13434 GCA_910591695.1 Galerucella pusilla
ATTTATACAACAGAAAACAAGCTGTTTATGTTTCAGGGGAAATTAGTAATTGTAAACCTGTGTTTCATGGAGTACCACAAGGCTCCATTCTTGGACCAACTCTCTTTGTAATTTATATTAACGATATATTCACTTACTTGCTACCCACAATATGTATCTGCTACGCTGATGATACATCGTTGGTACATGCTAACTCTAATATCAACGATTTAATAAGTATGAGTTCTAGGACGGATGATAAAGCGGAACAGTGGTTTGCTTCCAATCATCTCAAGTTGAACACAGACAAAACCCAAAAAATTATTTTTTCATCTAATTACAACTTGACTTCCAACAAACAAGTTCAGCTATTGGGTTTCACCTTGGATGACAGACTCACTTGGGAGGCGCACATTAACAAATTATGCAAGAAACTGTCCACTCAGCTCTTTGTCCTTAGACAGTTAAAGTTCGTAATTAGTAGCAGTGTTTTAATGCAATCTTATTACTCCTTATTTCAAAGTCATTTGACCTACGGATTACTCCTATGGGGAAAATCTTCTTATGCTGATAGAGCTTTTACGTTGCAAAAAAAGGCAATAAGGATCCTAGCGGGTGCTTTACCTAGAGATCACTGTCGGACTTTATTTAAGAAATTGAAAATTCTACCTTTGCCATGCTTGTTCATTCTGCATGCTGTTCTTGAAATCCATAAACACAAAGATGAATATCAGACTAATTCCGATTATCATAACTACCCCACTAGGAAAGCGTCTCATCTGAGGCCACATTTCACAAGACTGAGATTGACAGCTCGCAATACAATGGATGTGGGCTTGTATAATAAACTACCGGATGACATCCGGCTATTAAGCTACAATCAATTTAAAAAAAAAGTAAAATCCTTCCTTTTAAGCCAGTGTTTTTATCAAATTTTAGAATTCCTCCAATGTGATGTCTCTTTTACATTATAACTGTCATAATTATGTATTGTATTGATATATTGTATTGTTTTTATTTATATATATGTTTCTATTTAATGTATAGGTAGCTATACTATAAATACTATATTTACTGACATGTCACAAATGTAATTAACTCATAATGTGATCAAATAAATACTACTACTACTACATGTTGCATTGCACAAGATGGCAAGAATTTTGAATATCTATTATAGTAATTTTTCATTTTTTGCTTTGAATAATTTGTTGTTCGTTTTGTAGTACTTGTATTTATGTATTTGCTTTATTAAAAATGTGTTTTTGTTTTATTATGTACTCAAATACTTATCGGTAAAAAATGAGCTAGTGTACCTCTGCAACTACAAGTGTGCATATTTATTGGCAACTTCACTGTTTTTTTTACAGATCATCAGTTTAAAATTTAAAGAAAATTGCCTATGTTTTAAAATAGATTTACCATACAATTTAAGAAAACTGTAAATTGCAGGAAAATTATAATACCTAGGTATAGGACACCCTCATACCATTCGAAAGAGGACATTTTTTTGACAAGGTGAATTATGAAAATACAGGACGTTCCATTTAAATTAAGCCCGATATTACCCATTGAAGAATCTGGTAATTAAACTGAAAATTCTGAACACCCTGTAAATAAATGTTCAGTACTCAATCGTGAAATACATTCAACAAATATCCAACTATTGAGATGTAAGAGAAAATTTGCTAGAATTTGTTATATCAATGAGTTATCAATTTTTTCGATATGGTCACATTTTAAAAAAAAGTCAGCATAACTCGGAATCCTCTGTATTTAGGTATAGGGAACCATGATGAAGGAGTACTTTATTTTTTAGGGGCAATCAGAAAATGCAATGGAATATAGGGTGTCCCATAAGAAAAAGTATAACTTTGATACGCCACATTTTATTGGAACATCCTGTATATTTCAAAATAATATTAAAATGTAGCCGATATGAATGTACGAACTACTGAGGTAACAAAAATTTTGAAACTTTCACCGTTTCGCTATAAACCTCCATCCCGTTGGTCGTGATTCACCCTGTATAGGTACTGTTAATAATACTAATAAACAGTTGTAGATACAATTTTGTACGTAACACGTGTGAGGAATTATTAACGCACTTATGTCATAATTACACGACTCGGTCTACGGCCTCGTCGTACAAACTTCACATGCGTGCGTTAATAATGTCCATATCCCACTAATTACGTAAATAACAATTACAGTTGTAAACGCTACTCTAAATTCACAACAAGTTGCTATAACGGTATTGCGCGGGTTTAATTTTCAAAATGCAAAAATTTCGAATTTTACATTCAATATTCATTTGAATGATAAATAAAAGTTTGTTTTGTTTTTAGTTTAATAAATCTCGAGTTGTTGACGCTTGTATTCTTGTTTATATCTATGTTGATATGTTAACACTTTTGAAAACTAAAGCTCCGGCCAGGGACGTATATAAGGGGGGGTTTTGGGGGTTCATCCCTCCATAGTGGCGGGGGTGATATCGTGAAAATGTTAAAATAAATTTTCAAATTTGGAATCAAATTCTATGCAATTTTTCACGTATACATCTGAAATTTCATTTAACACCTTTTTTTCAACAAAGTTATGCGAAAAAAATGTTTAAAAAACTGATTATTTGATAAATATAAAAATCTCTATTGCGGCTTTATGATGTAAATAATACTGGCTGAAGGACCTCGGTTGATGTCCATTTGGTTGTACCAATAAATGAAGTTTATTATTATCATTAGTACTCAATCGTGGAATACATTCAACGAATGTCAACCTATTTAGGTGTAAGGAAAGATTGCTAGAATTTGTAAAATCAATGAATTATTAATTTTTTTTTTAAATGTTCACAGATTTCAGAACCCTCTGTATTTAAGTATAGGGAACCATTATGAAGGAGTAAGTATTTCATTTGGCAATTAGAAAATGCAATAAAATATAGCGCTTACTTACACTTACACTATTCAATACTTTCGCTTAAAGATAAAGAATACATGTTATTTTTAAGCTAATAATCAATACCATATAATTTACTTACAAGTTTAAGTTCTATATTTTTACTAGGTCTTTTTTCTTCTAATATACGAGCAGCCATGAGTTCTGTTATTAAATAATCTAATAGTACAAGTCTTTCAGTCACATTTTGTAAGCGATCTGATACATGCCCTTCTACAAGTTTCTTATAAGGACAATCTGGAACATAATCATAAATTATTTATGGTACACTTGATAGGAGCAAAGTCAACTACTAACTTAATTCTTTCAAAAAAGATGTAACTTCCATTATAAATGCCACAGCATCCTCTGGAGATTTTATTGGATTAACCACCTCATCTATTCCTAGTAAAGTTCTAATTTCATTTGTGAGAAAGTGTACAAGTTCTGTATATTCACAATTTTTCGGTCCACCTTCTATAGCCTTAGGAAAATTTGGTTTTTGTAAGAGAGAACCATTATATCTAGAAAAAATATCATTATCAAAATGTTTACATACAAATACAAATTTTTTGTACTCACCCTACAATATTCAATGCGGATAAAATTTTTTCTTCTAGTTTATCCATATTTGTTATGAATTTATTGTTTTAAAACACTTCTCTACTACTTCTCTACAACAACAATTTTCTCGGTTTTTAGTTTTTTGGTCTGGTTGACTGCAAACTACAACTTTTCTTCCAGCAGAGAGAGAGAGAAAAAGATAAAAAAGGTTAGGAATCTGTACCACAGAATTTCATGTGACCATTGACCGTGGGTGGCATTCTGTTCACTCACACTAGCGAGTAGTCTTTAGCATGGCCATCTACAGGTGGCCATGGTCTTGAATCTTGAATCATGGTCACCTATAATAGAACACCAAAATTTGGTTGTTTTGGAGCGACAAATAGTTCTAATTTCTGATAACCATAAGGTGTTGCCCATAGACAAATATATTTCTCTATGGTGTTGCCATTATATTTCTCTATGGTGTTGCCTATGTATTTTCTATCTTTCCTTGTCAAAATATAAAAAGTATAAAATCTAGGCGACGTCGCTTAGAAGCGATCGCTAGTTTTTATGAACGGAATGTCACCCCAGGCCGATTTATTACTGGGACTCTGCACTGCACCATCTCTGTACCACTTTGCTGTGTATGTAACCATGGCCATCTACAATACTAGGTGGCCATGTATGTAACAATCGTAGTATGATGATATTATGTAGGTAGTATCAATATTAAAAAAAAATGTGTCGCTCTTCACTGTCATCGATCAGTGTCATCTGTCAATAACTCTTTCTGTCAATTTTTAATGGTGGATTAGTTCCGTTAATAAAAAGTACGCTTTTGGTGAAAGATGCAATGTTAAAATAACTTCGTGAAATTTTAACCCATGCTACAATTCAAATAACTGTACATCTTTCTCAGTGAACTATTTTCCATTCCTAAATGTAACGTATTTAAGTGACATTTTTGTGTTAAATATAATTTTTCAACGTTCAGTGCCGATTGTGGGATTACATCTATTTTTTCCAAGAAACACTTATTAAAATGTCATATCCAGGTCGTCCACCAATTATGCAAGGGCTTCCTATGTATATGCCAATGGGAGCTCCAACGGCTCCTTTAATGCCAGCTGTCATGCCTATTCAGCATGTAAGTAACTATTCAATTTATAAAAAATAAACTAAACTTATTAATATATTTAGATGGTACCCATTCAAGTTACTAGTGCACCGCAAATTCGAGCATTTCCTAAGTTAAATCCTAACAGAGAACAACAGAAACAAATGCAAGGGCCAGCTGTGACTGTGTTTGTTGGTAAGTATTATTTTTAAATTTGTTGATAACAAATTTTGGTCATTGTTTAGTATTTATTTGTGGTGATTTTAATTTGGATTGGGTGACAATAATAATTACTAGGCTAAGGAATTTTATTTTTGATACAGAGTTTATAAAGTACCCTGCACTTTTCATTAAACTATAATCCTTGAGTATGTGTATATAATCAAAGCTATAATATAACTTCAAATTAAAAATTTTCAACAATTTTATTTATATATATATATATAGAGAGAGAAAAGTATACTTTATTGACACTAAAGCATCAACATACGTCTTTCAGCCAATTTACGAAATATAAAGTAATACATTGATTTTCCTAAGGTTAGGTACAATCCAAATTATTATATTCAAAGAAAAACTAAAATAATTATGCAATATCAACAAACAAGATTCATTATATATCTTCTATATAAGTAAAAATAAAATCAAAAAAATGTAGTTGAGTCGATATCTAATTTATTCAGTTCGCATCTTTCAGTTAAGTAAAAATATATATATATATATTTCAAAATGAAAACCAAGATATTAAGTGACATTATTGCCGTGATATGTAGATAATTTCTTCAAACAGAGTTTTCTGTGGATGTCTTTTACGATGACCATTTTCAGGCATCTCTAGAATGTGAGGTTGAATCAATTCGGTGTTCTTTTCTTCAAGAGAGAAAGACCTGAACAATTTTTTGAATCTCTCATTAATTTATTAGTTCTATTCCCATCTTACTATAAAGGAGTCTGTTGGATTAAGCAGTGGGTTATCACTGTTATCAGGATGTCTCATTTTAGAGATTTTTCAAAGACTGGTTGCCTCCCCTACTTTCATATGGTTTCTAGGCGGATTTTTACAATTATATAGTATTGTAGAACTATATTCCATCATGGGTCTACAAATTGTTTTATATATGTTGGCAGCGATTTCAATACTAATTCCTTCATTCTTGTATGTCAAACTTCTAAAGCGTTTTGCTCTGGTTATCATTTTCTTTTTCATACCTAACGTGTGGTGATTGTAATTTAATTTGTTGTCTATTTCAATTCCCAATGAAATAATTGTTTTCTTGTTATCTTCTGTAAGTTCCTTGTGGCATTACTTATTCTTTTTTTCTTATTCTTTTGGGAATCAAACCACAATAACGTTTTTTATTTTTTATTTCGACGTTTCGGTAGCGTTCCAGCTACCGTTGTCAAGATTAACTAGTAATAAAATTGATAAAAAAATTTTTGGTCCCTATCTGACACAACGAAAAAATATGACAACTAGACAATAATATTTTGAAGTTTAAGACTACAAAACCTTGTTGTCAAATTTTATTAATGTCCATTCATAGTAGATCACACCTCTGGTAAAATGTGAAATAAAATATTTTATTTAATGACATTCTAACGATATGATAGTCTACTAAAAATGGAATCCAGTAAAGTGCACGTTCCAGGAACGGTTTTTATTGGGATAGCGCTTTTTTTAGCTTATTTTGGAAATGTTTTAATAAAACACGTTTGTTGTTACTTTTTTGTGTATGATCATTTTTGTTTTCAAAACATGTATAACTCAGTTTGGTGATTTTGTGTATTGAAGTGTGTATCGATTAACAACTATTCCAATGATAAATCATAAGAAAACCTGGATAAAAACTTATGATGCTATCCTGATAACGCAGGTAATTGATTATTGGAAATTTCTCTTTCTAACATTGGTAACCAAATTTGACTACATTCGGCTGAAATACTAGCTACACATTTTTCTGCATTTAGTTGTATCAAAGCACTTTCTTTGATTTTTCGTCTTTTATTATTGGGATCTTTCAATATTATTTTTGTCGAATCCCATTGAATTTTATGCCCCTCTTCCCAAGCATGTTTACAAATACCTGACTTACAGAACTCCCTATCTTTGATGTATTTTTTATGTTCACTTATTCGGACTTTCAATGGTCTAGATATGTTTCACCTAAATAGATTGTCGCATTCACAAGATATCTGATATATGCAATTTTTTGAAGATTGTTCTTCATTTTTTGGTTTCGTTTTTGTTAAGATAGGTCTCAAAGTATTGTTAGATTTAAAGCTGGTTCGAATGTTAAATTGATTACCAATTTTCTTAATTCTTTCTGACAAACCCCTAACATATGGTATTGTCAAGTTTTTAAAAATTATGTTAGCTGAATTATTAATATTAATATCACTGCATTCGATCAAGATTCTATACTGTTCCTTGGTACGTTCAAATGTGGAGTATAATTGTGTTGTGTGGAATCCGTTCCGAATGAATGACGTTAATTTGATCGAAAATGTTCAAGCAAAATTTTTGCGTTATGCAGCTTTTAAGATGGGGCTTAGTAAAGGCGCATATCAAAGTAATGCTTTATTAACAATATTAGATTTAAACACGCTATCACATCGTAGATCTGTTAGTTCTTTAACTTTTTTACATGCATTAATTAATGGTGCAATTAATTGTCCTGATTTATTAGCACTCATCAACTTCAATTTTTATTGTTGCATTTTGTGTTCGCCCACTTTTAATCTACTTTTAATCTGATTTTGTATTAAAATGGTATGACCGTTAAATAAATAAATAAATAAATATTGTTATTCTTATGGGGTATTAACAATGAGCCTTTCTATATATTCTTGATTTCTTTATTTACAAATTCTGCCGGGTAATTATTGGCATTTAAAACATTTTTCAGTAGAGTTTTCTCCTTTGTGGAATGATTATCATTAGAACAAATGATTCTGGCCCTATCGTATAAAGATTTTACTACCCCTTTTTTAACGCTTATAGCATGATTTGATTCAAAATGCAAATACCTATTAGTGTGTGTTGGCTTCCGATAAACACTTGTTTTTCATACCCTGTAGGTGTTTTATTGATAAGAATATCCAAAAATGGTAAAAAATTGTTATTTTCAATTTCAAATTTTATAGATTTTTCTCCTTCATTTATATTTATTAAAAAATCATTTAGAGATACTAAGTCATAAGGCCATATTCTTGTTATTTGCTACAAAATACATTGAAAGAACAGATTCTCTGAGATGTTAATAATATGTAATTTTAGGTAATATCACAGAGAGAGCTCCGGATGCAATGATACGTCAGATATTAGCAGCTTGTGGACATGTTATTAGTTGGAAGAAAGTGAAAGCTTTTGGATTTTGTGAGTTAGCAGGTCCAGACGCAGGTTTAAGAGCAGTAAGGCTTTTACATGATTTGATGATTGGAGAGAAACGACTCGTTGCCAAAGTTGATGCAAAAACTAAAACTGTGTTAGATGAATATAAAGGTAAGGTATGATTTTACGTATATATTCATATTTGTAAGATTATATTTCACCATATTATGTTGAGCATTATGTTTATGGTAAACCCAATTCCATTTGAAATGTTTAAACTAACACAAACAATACAGTATACCAATACAATATTAAAAATGCAGTACTATAATAAAATAGTATAATCTTCAACGAGTGCAGCATAATGGCTATTATTGACGCGGATGAAGTTTTGGAATCATCCAAGTGTATAATAGCCATTCTACACAAGTAAAAGATTATACTTTCTCCACGACTAAAAAAAACTTCCAGTGAGGATCGCAACCCCGATCGTCCGCGCCAGAGTCATAGTCCAGTAAATGAAGGAGGAAAAAAAAGGCAAAGTTAACATTAATAACGCCCTGTTTTCATCTTGCGGTTGGAAGTTGCAATTGGTACATCATTAAACATGAGACACAGTTCTGCATGAAAACGCGTGCGAGGGCGGAGAAAATGGCCCTAAAAGACCAGGAAAATAGGTTTTTAGCCAATATCTCCTAAAATATGGCAGTTAGAGATTTTCGGTTCAGATAAAAATTGGAAGTTCAGGTCATTTTCTACAAAAATGGTCTTCATGATTTTTTTTGCAACATTAATATTTTCTGCAAAAAAATCGGGTTAAAATACCGGAAATTTTGAGACTTGTGAAATATGCAAGTTTTGTACAAAATGTGAGCTGGGGGGTGTTGGAAATCCATTATTTTCAATGTTTTGGATTGTGGAAACCAATTGTAGATGGCGCCACCTCATTTTACAGATTGGGAAAATCCTCGGTGCCATAAATGAGAAACCCTGTAACCAGACACTTTTGATGGATATTTATGTTTCCGAAGGTCTTGTTCTCCTCTCAGATGAGGCCTCAAGATATACTTATAAGGAAAACGGGCTATAAGATTAATTCTAGCGAGATGGACCTCACCAGTGGACCTGAATCTAGCAACAATCAGCTTTGCACATGTGGCAAAAAACTGAAGTTCATTAGGCTTTTGGTAAGGAAAACTGAAAATGCCTCAAGAGTGAAGAATATTTACCCATAATACTCAGCAACAATTTCTTGCAGATTCTACGCAAAGTTTTGCAAATTTTTTTGCAACCAGACTGATTGAGGTTTTTAGAATAACGAGTTATAAACGTTCCCCATGTTTCATTTATTATAGAAAAATATATTTTTTTCTATATATTTATTTATTTATTTATTTATCAACGGGAGAAGCCAATATAATGATTCAAGAATAATACATTATAGACTAAAATATTACATAGAAAATTTTTAACAAAAGTACAAGAGATTCGCGGGTTAATTGTCCGTGAATTGATGAAAAAAGTATATAAAAATACATTGCAATTATGACATAAATCTTTTCGTCACCAGTCATCATCTGATTCTTGGTCAAGAACTTCTTCTTGGTCATGAACTTCTTCTTGGTCTAGAGCTCCCTCTAGCTCTACCCCGTCAACAACTTCTTCTGAGTCTACAGTTTCCTCTAATTCTACCTCTTGGGATAACATATTATCGCTGTCTTTATAATTCGAACACTGGCGTGACTCACACGAACCACAAATGGATAAGCAGACGACACGAGCGCCACGTAGAGCACACGCGCGGCGAACGACGGAGGAACGAAAGTAACAAATTCCTGGCGAGGTCAAAATTGCCCGGGAGCAGAAAGTTTGACCCGTGTTCCGATATGGCCAAAAGAGTCAAGCGTGACTCAATTCACAGGGTATGATAGCAGCAGAATTCCTCTTTCACATGAATTTTGAATCATGAGGAAATATGCATTTTTCACAAAGTTATTGAATAATTTGTCCCCCCGCTGATGTGTAAATACACGGTCTGTGCTCTCCGGCATACAGCACAGAAGCTCATTATTCGAAGTGCACTTGGTGCCGTTTTTCTCGAGACCGGTCAAATTTTCGAGAAAAATCATGAGGACCATTTTTGTAGAAAATTAACTGATCTTTAATTTTTACCGGAACCAAAAATCTCTAACTGCCATATTTTAGGAGATATTGGCTGAAAACCTATTTTTCTGGTCTTTTGGGGCCATTTTCTCCGCCCTCGCACGCGTTTTCATGCAGAACTTTGTCTCATGTTTAATTAGGTACCAAATGCAACTTCCAACCGGAAGGTGAAAATAGGGCGTAATTAATTCCTTTATTTACTGGAATATCAACCATTTTTACCACCTAGCAATAGAGCATATATTTATTTATTTTTTATTCTGTTATTTAACGTCGGTCTATTTCTGCGACTGAGGCTAATCACCGACGCCGGGAGCACTCTACCCCTAACCGGAAATTTTGGCGAACCCACTAGTGTTCCAACCAGTGGTAGCGTTCTTTAACGAGCCCAACATCCATGGACTATATTTATTTATAAAAATTTAAAAAGCAAATATATACGTTACTCATATTTTTAATCGAAACCCTTATATTTATGAATGAAATTTATTTCGGGAGGCGTACATATTAAATCTTCGATATCGCTACTGTTGTCCATTTTTTCTCTATATAATACGAGAAATTATGATTATAATTATTTTGACGTTTCAAAGGAAGCGCTGTCAGAAGCGATTTGCGTTATTAGGTATTTGACGTTTTAAAGAGACGATTTGACTCATTCATTTTAACGTGAATTCTGATAATAATAGGATGTGATTGGCTAACGAGAGTGAATTCTTTTTCATTATTTACTGGTATGAAGAATTTATATCATTATGCAACTAAATATGTGAAAATAATTTATGCGTTATTATTTAGTCGTGAAGAAAGGTAATTAAACAAAATAATTAGGACAAATAAATTATAGATGTAGTATAAACTCTGCTAATAATCAGTTATAATATTATCACAAGAACTTCGAAAACAATCGATTATTTAACGAATAACAAGACGTCATCTGCGAAAAATCACGAGTGAAAATAATTGATTATTTTCGATTGCTCGAGTGGTGTTCGCCATGATTATACACTTGCGTGCCCACTGTCAACTTTTGACTTTAACTATACCTATATATTTTTTTAATTATTCATCAGATAAAAAAAATAAATATGCTGTTTGAAAGACAATTAATGTACTCAAAACGATGGAAAAGGCTATTGATAACCATATTAGAACGGAAATCCTAGAGAGACTACCTCTCCACCCATGTCAGCATGCTTACCGGGCAGGCAGATCTACGGAGACTGCACTGGTACAACTGACGGAGGATATCCGAGGTGCTCTAGACCAGGGGTTTCCAAACTTTTTTGTACCACACCCCCCTCTGGTTATTTGGAGACCCCCCACGCCCCCTACACATATCAGCTTTTCATTTACAAAACACTATTTCCACGGTGCCGTACATACCAACTCCTACTTGTACAAGTATCTGCCCACTTGATACGTTGAGTAGGTAGATTGTTCGATCACTGTTGAATGCGGTAACGCAGAATGGAAAGATTCAATAATTGTATGTATGGTGAAAATTAAAACAAGTATTACATGAAAAACGAATATAATTACTGATGTCACGCCCCCCCTGGACTTTCTCCACGCCCCCCAGTTTGGGAACCACTTCTCTAGACAAACAAGAAACTGTAGTATGTGCATTTTTGGACATAGAAGGAGCTTTTGACAATACTCCACATGAGGCAGTCAGAAGAGCATTGAACAGAACAGACAGCACAACATCCAAATGGATGTCCGAACTGCTCACCACAAGAATAGCAGAGACGAGGACGAGCAAAGACATTGTCTCCATCTGCACTACCAGAGGATGCCCACAGGGAGGAGTAGCATCCCCATTAATGTGGAGTCTGACGGTTGACGAACTCCTGTGTGGTTTGACGGATCTCGGAATATCCTGCCAAGGATATGCCGACGATATTGTCATAACAGCCAGGGGAAAATTCGAAAACACCCTTTGCGATATTGTACAAAAGGGTCTGAACTATACAAATAGCTGGTGTAGGCAAGTGGGACTTAGCATAAACCCCACTAAAACCATCCTGATAGCCTTCACTAAGAAAAGAAAACTCAACCTTGAAACCATAAAACTTGATGGGAACGGGATTGAATGGAGACAAGAAGTCAAGTATCTAGGTTTAACTCTAGACAGTAAACTCCTGTGGAACAAACACGAAAAGGAGATTACATACAAGGCAAAAATGGCTATAATGGTGTGCAGAAATCTGGCAGGAGCAAACTGGGGCTGTAACCCAAAAATCCTAAGCTGGATGTACACTGCCATAGTGAGACCAATCATCACTTATGGAGCCATTGCCAGGTGTAGTAGAACTAGCCTATTGACGACGAGAGAAAACCTCTCCAAAATTCAAAGACTAGCCTGTATATGCATTACAGGAGCAATGAGAACATGCCCAACGGCAGCCATGGAAGTGATTCTCAACCTCACCCCTTTACATATGGTGGTGGAAAGTGTTGCAGAAAGAACAAGATACAGACTAAGTAGAGAGGGAATCATTAAAAAAACATCTCCTCACTTCTTAGAAATCAGACAACCTGGGACATGTCACAATACGGTATGATGAAAAAGTATAACTTTTCAAAGAAATTCGTTACGGAAATGAGCAACAAGAAGGAATGGGATCCAAATACCATTACCAGACTTGGAAAAAATGCCATTCAATGGTACACAGACGGCTCAAAAGCAATAGAAGGAACTGGGATAGGAGTGTTCGGGCCAGGAACCAAACACTCTGAAAGCTTGGGAAAAACCCCAAGTATCTTTCTAACGGAAATCCACGCCAAAAGAAAGTGCGCCCAGTTCAATATTGATAAAGGATACAGAAGACAAAGGATTATCATAATGTCGGATAGTCAAGCAGCCATAAAGGCACTGAGATCTTGTGTAATCAGTTCCAAAATGGTGTGGGAATGCCTAGACAAACTCAATGAACTAGGCGAGAACAACATAGTCACCTTACTATGGATTCCAGGACACACTGGAATAGAAGGAAATGAAATAGCAGATGAACTAGCAAAGAGGGACTGAAATACCTTTCTGGGGGCCCGAACCCTTTTGCGAAATCAGCCCCAATGTAATATTGGAAGAAATAAGTAAAGCCGAGAAAAAGAGAAGATCTGACCATTGGAAAGATCTAGTAGGGCTTATACAATCAAAGACTCTTCTGGGTGACTACAACCTGTTGAGATCAAAAGAATGCATAAGTCAAAGTAAAACTGCGCTAAGAGTTTTAACAGGGATTCTAACGGGACATTGTCGCCTGAATGGGCACCTGAAAAAGCTCAAAATAGTGGAGGAAGAAGAGTGCAGATTTTGTGGAATGGAAGAAGAAACCTCCATCCACATACTTTC
>CAJUYI010001426.1:28434-45162 GCA_910591695.1 Galerucella pusilla
CGGTCCCCATGCAATTGCTCCATACGTTAACATGGGTCTTATTATTGCAGTGTAGATCCAGGTGACCACACGGGGTGACAGACCCCATGTGCGTCCCACTGTCCTCCGACACTGCTCATAAGCCACATATTAAGAGGTTCCAAAAGGGTCGTGTTCAGACTTTTCGAACTAATTGACAATTATGTGACATATGTATTATATTGCTCGCAGGTGTCGTGTCCAATGAGGGATCAATGCAAGTCTAGCCATAGGCCATGGCGAAAGTTGTTACCAAATGTCACATTATTGTGAACAAAATGTAAGGTTATAAGGTTATCATAAGTAATTCAAATTGGATGATATAAATATGGACAAAAAACTATCAAACAAACAAACCTATCAATATATTTGTCCAATAATTTTTTTTCGGCTTGATTTGTAGGTCTTGACAGGTACTTCAAAGGGAGAAGTTCTCCAAGATTGCCCCTTAGCTAAGGGCCCAAAATGGCCCCTAACGCCCCCCAAAAAACGGTTTCCCGCCGTTATCTCCCGAAATATGCAATTTGGAAAATTTTTGTTCGGGTGAAAAGTGAAGATCGTTAAATTATCTACAAAAATTGTCCCTATCATTTTTTTCTAGAATGCAATAGTTTTCGAGATAATCGCATCCAGCTGCACTACCTCTATAAATGCTACCGTCTATAAAATTAAGTTGTAAACCGGCGGACAAGTGTCAATATGTGTACCTTAAACCCCGTTCTCGCCCGTCGAGGACATTGCAAAAAGTGGCCAATGTTATTTTTCCCCAATATTTTGGCCTCTTCCATTAAATCATTGACATTTTATTTATTTTAAATGCTTTATTATCCCTTGTTTTTTCAAATAGGGTCTGGGGAGGTCCTGAATGTTCATATACATTTTTTTTTCGGTATCTTTGTGGCGTTTTAATAAAAAGTTTATTGATTTATTTGCATTTTTCAGACGTTTTCGGAGTTCTCACAAATCTTGTAAACAAGCGAAAATAAAGAACTAATGTTTAATTATTTTGTTATCAAATGCACACCATTTGTTTATTCTCTGAACCAATATTATTATTCGGAATACAATGCACTCATTTTCCAGGGACCGGGAAAATTTGAAAGATTTGTGAGAACTCCGAAAACGACTGAAAAATGCAAATAAATAAATAAACTTTTTATTGAAACGCCACAAAGATACTGAAAAAAAGTTTCTAGGAACATTCAGGACCTCCCCAGACCCTATTTGAAAAAACAAGGGATAATAAACCATTTAAAATAAATAAAATGTCAATGATTTAATGGAAGAGGCCAAAATATTGGGGAAAAATAACATTGGCCACTTTTTGCAATGTCCTCGACGAGCGAGAACGGGGTTTAAGGTACACATATTGATACCTACGGATATTCCCATTACAATGAACTTTAAATCATCGAAAAATATTAATTTTTGACCGAGTTCTGGAAGAATTTGTCCGCCGGTTTACAAGTTAATTTTATAGACGGAAGCATTTCTAGAGGTAGTGCAGCCGCGTAAGCGAGGGGACGTTTGGATGCGATTATCCAGAAAATTATTGAATTCTCGAAAAATATGATAGGAACCATTTTTGTAGATAATTTAACGACCTTCACTTTTTACCAGAACAAAAATTTTCCAAATTGCATATTTCGGGAGATATTGGCGGGAAACCGTTTTTTGGGGGCGTTAGGGGCCATTTTGGGCCCTTAGCTAAGGGTCAATCTTGGAGAATTTTTTCTCCCTTTGAAGTACCTGTCAAGACCTACAAATCAAGCCAAAAAAAATTATTGGACAAATATATTGATAGGTTTGCCTATTTTTAAGTCTTCAGTTACTGGACTAGTAGAAATATTAACAATAATTATTTTTTATTTGGAAATTTATATTATTAACAAGAAAAAACAAGCATATATTTTGTTTATCAAACTGAATAAATAATAAAAATAGCACTTAACTTGTTCTTTATATAATACTTAGTTAAAAATGAAACAACAAACGTAAAAAAGATGTAGCTAATAAAGATTGAAGTTATAATATTTTCATATAAACACAAAACTGACAAATATCGTTGTCAGTTGTATCAAAAAAGCTGTGCGAAACGGGCAGCAATTTAACCAATCACTAGGCTGCAGAAATGCCAACTTAAATTCAAATCGCTCCTCTTAGTTTAAAAAAAAAGTATAGAATGGGCCATATTTGCATAAGAAAATTGTCCGAACCGAAAAAACCATTTGTTCATAATTTGTTTGAACAATTGCGACAAAACGCAAAAACGCTGGGCATATTCGGATTCAGCTGCTCAAAATACATACAGTTGGTTCGGTGGATCTTTTCCCATGTGCAGCAAAAGCAGCTCGGCGTCGAAGAGCTTAAATGATAAAAGCGTAATCTTGTTTTTCCTCGTATAGTATGTAAAAATACACTTATTAGAAAATCTGATCTATGTAAAATTATACAATATGTCCCCCTAAGTGGAATCATATGGAAAACTTTTTTATTATTAATTTTAGGAAGAAAAGTTATTCTTCATAAAAAGTTCTGCATTACCTAACACCTATAATACAGTCATCAAATATAAAAATTTTTCAGTCGTATACGAGGTTTGTCAAAAAATATATTTTACTGAAAAGTAAAGTACCTTTAAATTTGATAATATCGAAAAATGTTACTAAAAAAAGTTGGATATGTCGAAGCATTAGTATGAATAATAATTAAATTTGTTGGTTTCTAACATTATTATGATGTTAATTTTATAACTCAATGTTTGAATGTACTTATTTTATTATTTGCAAAATAAATGAATATGCACTTATTCCGCGTTTTAAATGCAAGATAATTAAAAAACATCGAAAACCTAAAAGATTATCGAGTGTTTCGTAATCACAAGAGATAAATGTTTATTCAAATTAGAAACAATAGTAAAAAATAAAATAATCTTAAGTTTCAATTTAAATGAATGTAATTACACATTCAATCGTAATTTTTAATTTTGATCTTTTTTTAGTAGCATTCTTCAATATGGTCAAATTTAAAGGTACTTTACTCTTGAGTGGAACTAATATTTTTTGACAAACCCCGTATACGACTAAAAAATTTGATATTTGATGACTGTATTCCAGGTTTTAGATAATGCAAAACTTTTTATGAAGATAACTTTTCTTCCTAAAATTAATAATAAAAAAGTTTTCCATATGATTCCAACTTAGGGGAACATATTGTATATTAATCTAGCATTCATATTTTTTAATTGTTTGAAAATAATCAGTAACAACGATAAAAAAAATTGTATAACATTTTAGGGTGGCCGTTTTTATGTACCTGGTTATAAATGTGATAGCCCAAGCAGCAACCGCCGTGAAAGGGTGGTCAACCAGAATAATAAAATATTTTTTATTCTGGCGTTTATTCTGTGTGTCAGACCGCCTGCACCAAACTTATCACAAAATATTTTCTGTACAAGGAATAGGAACAGGAATAAAAAAATTAAAAGTTTGACGTTTAATTTTTGTTTATACCTTGTATAGAAAATTTGTTGTTGTTCGTTATCCAACTTGGAAAATTTATAATAACCCACTCACAAAAGGTGAAAAATTGAAAATAAAACATTTATTAATAAACTATCATTAATACGGTCGTGCATAAAATTTTGTATATTTATTAATAAATGACTATTAAAACGGTCGTGCATAAAATATTGTATGTATTTCAGGCGTAAACAGCGTGGGACCTTAGGTGTTAATAATACTTACACGTTGCGGTCTATAAACGCCTGTTTTACGCCCTTGATACATAAATAACTATTGTAGTATCGGTAGTTATGGGCAACGAGCGTTTTGCCATTTTTTACGCTCAGCGAGCGTAAAGTAATTCTCCTCATGAAACGTCAACTTTTCGTTGTCAATGGCAAGCGAAAAAGCCTACTATTCAATGTGATAGTAGAAAAATATATTTTTTACTTGAAATTTTTGAAAGTTAGATAATATGTATAACACCACCTATCATAGATGCCAAGTTGAAGTCGGCGAATCTGCAAAAATCAAACTCAACAAAAATATGAACTGACTAATCCTAATAAATCTTGAGAAAGGAGCAGTAATGCTCAGCTAAGACGATTCAAGAAAACCAATTTCAATAAAATACTCTGGCATGATAAAATCGTCAAAACTCTACGAACTATCCGTTTCCGCGAGCAGATGCTCAAAGAAACCAAACCACCAAACCTTTAGATCCCCTAATCAGGGGCGTATAAAAGGATCTAAAGCTTAAATAAACTGAATTTCAAAGTACTTATACTTTGGCAAGTTTATCTGAAACCGTGAAAGGAATGCAGTCGAAAACATTCGACATTGCCACATTTAACTATGAAAAGACTGAAGTGCTTACTATTTAGTGATAATAATTAGAAAAGGGTCTTTTTATTATCAACAATATTAAAAATATGATTAAACGTTAATTTTATAATGTACTTGTTTCCTTGGATTTATTCTATTAACATTATTTTTTCAATTTATGAATATTTAAAGATGAACACTTTTCCAAATATGTTATGGGCTTTTTGAAGCTCTGGCAGCGTTGTACGAAAACCATAATGACCACACCCTCGAATTACATAATTGGTGATTTGTATCGACCAGCTGACTTCTTATTGGCAAGCGCGTGCGTGAGATCTTCCCTCTCACTTCGTCAGTTGACTGATATTGATTTATCCAGTGGCGTTATACCTTTGTATTATCAGTTTTACTTGGTAAAATAGGTACCGTACGCCATTTGTACGTTTGACAGATAGGCGCCATGTTTTTTCTCGCCTCTTACCGATCCCGTATAGCTTCAGATAGACTTGCCAAACTATACAGGGTGCGGCAGATAAACGGTCAATTAGAGATATCTCGAGAACTAAAGGTATCTGAAATATGAAAATTGGCATGAAGGGGTTTTGAATAATGAGCTATTCAATGAAAATATTACCGTAACAATTCTACTTCCGGTTAAACCGGAAGTCGCACATAACTTTGTAATTTTCAATGGAAGACCCTGTATATTTTTAAATTTTAGGAATATTTACGTTATTCTGAAGATTTTTTGTTGATACTTCCCTATACCTATCTTGAACCGTTTTTGAGTTGTAATGTTTTTTATATGAAAATGACACTTTTTTACCATGTACATAAAATTCAATATCCTCTAATGTAATTTGAATAAAAGTTTAAATTTCTTAGGATCTATTTACCACATACCGCTTTATCGTTTACATTGTGAAGTTACCTTTTTTATTATACAGGGTGCTGTCAAAATTGGAATAAAAACGGAATCCACAATCTTCGCGTAATTCCTTTTTTTCAAATGGGACACCCTGTATGTGATTATTTATTTTAGAAGAATACGTTGTCCACTATCGATATGTATTACTATTCCCTATACCTATCTCCAGCAGTTTTCAAATAAATCAGCTTTATACATTTTTGTCACAAAAAATTAATTTATCAAGTCGCCTATGGAATATTCTGACACCTTGTTGTATGCCGTTGTGTGAAAGGTATAATAATAGTTTGCCTTTAATTTTCTTAACAAAATAATAATGGCACATTTAGGATATACAAATGATGATTTTTTAAATTTAATTATGATTCACACAACTGTTCCCAGTTTGGTCAGTTTAAAAGTAAAAGAAATAAGCTCAAGACCCATGTCGATAATGAGGATTTACAAATAGACATCCTGGGATATTTTGCAGCTCATCCAAATTCATCCTTAAGAGAGTCTATAAATGTTTGGAAGTTGATGGGCAACACTTTGAACATTTGTTGAATTAACAAGCTAGTACCTTATTATCTTTGATAGTATCTGTATAATTGTTCAATGTTTAACCGAGTGTTTAACTCAATAAATTAATACCACATAGCCTATAAGAAAATTAATTTTTTGTGACAAAAATGTATACTTAAAGCTGTATAATAAAAAAGGTAACTTCACAGTGTAAACAATAAAGCGGTATGTGGTTAATAGTTCCTAAGAAATTTGAACTTATTCAAATTACATTAGAGGATATTGAATTTTATGTACATGGTAAAAAAGTGTCATTTTCATATAAAAAACATTACAACTCAAAAACGGTTCAAAATAGGTATAGGGAAGTATTAACAAAAAATGTTCAGAATAACTTGCATATTCCTAAAATCTAAAAATATACAGGGTCTTCCATTGAAAATTACAAAGTTATGTGCGACTATCGGTATAACCGGAAGTAGAATGGTGACGGCAATATTTTCATTGAATAGCTCATTATTCAAAACCCCTTCATGCCAATTTTCATATTTCAGATACCTTTAGTTCTCGAGATATCTCTAATTGACCGTTTATCTGCCGCACCCTGTATAGTAGTAGCGCCTTCCAAGTGCGAATCAACTCTAAGATCAATACCGACAGTTGGGCGTGGTATTCGATTTTTTTTTGCCTTCGGCAGCGCCTTCATTAAAGCTTTCTTTCCATTTCCAAACCTATCTGATAAAAAAACCCAAAACCCTCCTATGTAAAAGCTATTGTATAGCTACGTGCCTGACCCTAGTAAAGTTAAATTTTGCTTTTTAAGATGTACATGTATGTTACTTCAATACTTTTAACCCATATAGTTGAAATAATACCCTTCTTGGTGTGCGTCATCGATTGTTAATCTCCTATCACATTACGTAGGAAGAAATAAAAAAAGGCAGGTCTGTGATTAATCCTAATAAAAATATCACAATAATGAATCGTTTGAATGTTTTACAAACGTTAACCCTAATCTTTGACTTACAAAAATTTGATTGGTTGATGTTTAGATTACGCGCCAGCGCAACCTATCAATCGCGAGGTTAAAATACTATGAAGGCGTAACTTTCGTAGCGGCAATGTGTCTTACGTCTTTTTCTACGTACACACCTGACAGTTCTTGTCAGGTGTGTACTTTGTTGCTTAGGGTCAATTATTATTTATGAAAAGTGAATATTAATCTTATTGATTTATTTATTTAAATAATACAAAAATATGCATGGATACACGGAAAAACATCAGGATTTTAAAAGTTCTCAAGTATTCTCAGTTAGAAAAAGAAGTTGGTAATTATTAATTTCATAGCCTTCTCGGCTTTGGCTTAATACGATCCTGATGATTTTATTTATCAAATTTAAGGTTAGCTATATGTCAAAATAGCAAATAAAATAAACGACATGCCGAAAACCCGGATATACGTCACAATCGATGACGCACACCTAGAAGGGTATTATTTCAACTAATACTAACATTCAAGTTATTATTAAACAAGTAAAAATACCATCCATTTTTCTAGGAATCCTATACAAGCATTGAATATTTGCAAAATTTTTAATTCCAAAAATAATATGTCTTAAGTTTGATTTGTTATAATTAATGTGTATTGAGTAAATTGTTTAATATTGTATCACTTTAATGACAACAATTAGATGTGTTAGATATAACTTCGGATCGTATTTGTAAGTTACGCTCCGTGGTTTAACTTTTATTATTATCAAAATTAGAAATTGAGACATCGGAAGTGTGGATTCGTATCGACCTCACTAAGGATTTTCGTCTAGAGATATGCGAGTGTAAGTTAAAAAACATTCCTGTAGAATTTTTTTGTCTGTTTTGGAACTATTATATTTTTATAAAGTATTCGTGTATGTAAAAAGTTAACATAAGCAATTTGTTATTTATTTTGACAGCATTTTATTGAAAATTTTCCCAGATATTTCCATAACCAATGGACGAGTTCTATACAAGGCAAATGCTGTTTCTCATCCAATTTTTGGAGTTTGGTAATATATTGAACGCTTTTGTAGCTCATGCTGTATAATGAGTTTCACCCTAAATGGTATTGGCGTATCAACTGGTTTAATCCCATTGTGTTGAAAATCATCAAGTAAATGATGCAAATGTGGTACATGGTCGAACTTGAGAAATTTGAATTATATTTTGGATTATACAGGAGATAATTTACAGCTAATTTAATTGAATTTGCAATTCTATTCTATATTTAGTTCAGTGTCGCTATCACTATCCTCATCTAAATTGATTACTAGCTTCCAACATTTATAACATCACTAACAGAACTTTGGTGAGTATCTTTATAGCTGTGTACACATAACTAGAAAGTCAAGAAAACAGTGTATTCTGAGTAAAAAAAATTGCAAAGCGCTTTCGGCTGTTACGCCATCATCAGTGCAATACCTGCAAGTAAGTATAGTCCAGTAAATGAAGGAGGAAAAAAAGGCAAAGTTAACATTAATGAAGCCCTGTTTTCATCTTCCGGTGGGAAGTTGCATTTGGTACATCATTAAACATGAGACAAAGTTCTGCACGAAAACGCGTGCGAGGGCGGAGAATATGGCCCCAAAAGACCAGGAAATTAGGTTTTCAGCCAATATCTCCTAAAATATGGCAGTTAGATATTTTCGGTTCGGATAAAAATTGAAGTTCAGGTCATTTTCTACAAAAATGGTCCCCATGATTTTTTTCGCAACATTAATATTTTCTGCAAAAAAATCGGGTTGAAAAACCGGAAATTTTTAGACTTGTGAAATATGCAAGTTTTGTACAAAATTTGAGCTGGGGGGTGTTGGAAATCCATTATTTTCAATGTTTTGGATTGTGGAAACCAATTGTAGATGGCGCCACCTCATTTTACAGATTGGGAAAATCCTCGGTGCCATAAATGAGAAACCCTGTAACCAGACACTTTTGATGGATAGTTATGTTTCCGAGGGTCTTGTTTTCCTCTCAGATGAGGCGTCAAGATATACTTATTAGGAAAACGGGCTATAATATTAATTCTAGCGAGATGGACCTCACCAGTGGACCTGAATCTAGCAACAATCAGCTTTGCACATGTGGCAAAAGACTGAAGTTCATTAGGCTTTTGGTAAAAAAAACTGAAAATGCCTCAAGAGTGAAGAATATTTACCCATAATACTCGGCAACAATTTCTTGCAGATTCTCCGCAAATTTTTGCAAATTTTTTTGCAACCAGACTGATTGAGGTTTTTGGAATAACGAGTTATAAACGTTCCCCATGTTTCATTTATTATAGAAAAATATATTTTTTTCTATATATTTATTTATTTATTTATCAACGGGAGAAGCCAATATAATGATTCAAGAATAATACATTATAGACTGAAATATTACATAAAAATTTTTTAGCAAAAGTACAAGAGATTCGCGGGTTAATTGTCCGTGAATTGATGAAAAAAGTATATAAAAATACATTTCAATTATGACATAAATCTGTTCGTCACCAGTCATTATCTGATTCTTGGTCAAGAACTTCTTCTGGGTCTAGAGCTCCCTCTAGATCTACCCCGTCAACAACTTCTTCTGAGTCTACAGTTTCCTCTAATTCTACCTCTTGGGATAACATATTATCGCTGTCTTTATAATTCGAACACTGGCGTGACTCACACGAACCACAAATAGATGAGCAGACGACACGAGCGCCACGTAGAGCAGACGCGCGGCGAACGACGGAGGAACGTAAGTAATAAATTATAGCGTATACATTTAGATATACTGGTTTTTCCCCGGGGTATCAAAGGTATGACTTATATACATCGATGGAAAGGTGGGAATTCCCCCATTACACTAGTTTTGTGTGTTTTTTCCTTGAGCCCGCGTTTTCTAATTTTATTGAAAAATGGACTTCGTCAAAAAAGTAATTGCACAATCGAAAGGTAGACATTCTTAGCTTTCAAATGATGTATCATAGAGACCAATCGGATCATGTATACATTTTTAATTGATGGTTGTTCACAAAATTTCCCCGCGATCCAAAAACAGCAAAATTTGGGATTCAATAAACAACGATTAAATGAAAATTAAAAAAAATTAGGGTATACAAATTTCAGGGATGACAAAGGACCTTATGAGGACCCATAATCAAAAAAATTTTGAGTAAATTAGTGCAATACAAAAAAAATAGGAACAAATTCCTGGCGAGGTCGAAATTGCCCGGGAGCAGAAAGTTTGACCCGTGTTCCGATATGGCCAAAAGAGTCAAGCGTGACTCAATTCACAGGGTATGATAGCAGCAGAATTCCTCTTTCACATGAATTTTGAATCATGAGAAAATATGCATTTGTCACAAAGTTATTGAATAATTTGTCCCCCCGCTGATGTGTAAATACACGGACTGTGCTCTCCGGCATACAGCACAGAAGCTCATTATTCGAGGTGCGCTTGGTGCCGTTTTTCTCGAAACCGGTCAAATTTTCGAGAAAAATCATAGGGACCATTTTTGTAGAAAATTAACTGAACTTTAATTTTTATCTGAACCAAAAATCTTCAACTGCCATATTTTAGGAGATATTGACTGAAAACCTATTTTCCTGGACTTTTGGGGCCTTTTTCTTCGCCCTCGCACGCGTTTTCATGCAGAACTTTGTTTCATGTTTAATGAGGTACCAAATTCAACTTCCAGCCGGAAGATGAAAATAGGGCGTAATTAATGTTAACTTTTTTCCTTTATTTACTGGAATAGTAATAGTAGTTGTAATTTTATAAAATAATGAAATTAGTAAAGAAGTACTTACTCGTCAAGTATACACTGTGTCCGTAAAGTATGGAACAAATTCATCTTTAGCTGAACAGGCCATTTTAAGGAATAATCCTGAAGTACGTCGATTTTTGATTTTAATTTACCGTATTTTAAAATAATATTCTAATATACTGGTAAAATTACAAATGAAAATGTAATAAACAAAGGCGTGGAAGAAACATGGAAATACTTTAAAAACAACATTTTAGAATCGGCAAAACAAGTTTGTGGAATATTCAGGTCTAATAAAAACAAAATGCAAACATCATGGTGGAATCAAGAAATTAGTCAGGCAATTAAAAATAAAAAAATGGAATAAATATTTGGAAAACAGAACGGAACATAATTACCAGGAATATAAAAAATAACGACAAATAATAGTCAAAGAATAAAAACAGAAGAGCTGGGAACTTTTTGGTAGGAAATTGGAAGAAAACAGTAAGGACAACCCGAAACTGTTCTACTAGTCTAAGATCCGGCTGCAGGATTCGCTCATCTGTTTTTTACTTAAAACCATATTTTTATGTATATTTATAATTAGAAGAATATATATATTTACCAGGCTGCCTATCAAAAGGACCCCGCGCTTTTCTTATGACAAAGTGGCGTTCCGTCAAATGTTATAAATTTTGGATATGATGTTGTACTCGACTTCCTGACCAAAAGTGTCCATGGGACCAATTCAATCCTATGACTAGTTTCCGATATACAGGGTATTAAAGTTGAAAAATCCTTGTTTTCCGTGACCACGTAATTTTATTATTAACAAATAAATATGCATTTTTAATTGATGGTACCATTAATATGTTCTAGTTTATCGTAAACTTACACATAAATAGTTCAAAATGTCAATATATCCAGGGTTGGACTCAATTATAAGAGGACGATTTTTTGGAATTCTAAGAAATTCTTATATTGAATGAAAACAAGATCAGAAATAAAAAGTAACTTCATATTCAATGTTCTGGCATCAAATATACTAATTTTTAATTTTACAAAAGTAGCGATAATGTGAAAGGCAAAAAAGTTTTGCGTACATTTATGCCGCATACGTGGCCTATGTGGCGCCCTCTACCAAATACATCGAAATAGATACAAAATTATGATTTCTCATATCAAAAAACCCCCAACCTCAAATTTTTGTGCATATCCGTCAAAAATAGGGTTAAAGCCATTGTAAAGTACGAAAATTAAAATTTTATGTTTAACACCCTGTATCTCTCTTAATATCAACATTTCATCAAGACTAGTTGATTTAAATCGCAATATTTTGAAGTGAAGATTGTACTGTACTTCTATGTACAATTACTTAAGGACCACCCTGTATATGCTATATTCTAATTTATGCAATTTACTAATAGTAAGGTCTAAAAAATTTAATTCATTCTCAAATTGAATTACCTACTAAAGTATAAGTGATGTTAGGATGAATTGAGCTTATTTTATTTGAATCATTATCAGCTGATGTATCTGAATTACCATTACCATATAAAATATAAAAATGTTTAAAAGTTTGCCCCAAATAGGGGAATATTTTAAATTTAATGTAATTTTTTATGATTGTGTAGTCAATGTGTTGTCGACTTTTTAATTTGGTTTTTTGTATATACTTGACGAGTGAGTAATTCTTTACTAATTTCCTTATTTACTATTACTTACTTACTATTACTTACTAGCAGGTATCGCACTGATGATGGCGTAACAGCCGAAAGCACTTTGAAAATTTTTTTAAAATAATTTTTTTTACACAATCCACTGTTTTCTTGACGACTTAACAGAACTTTTCCAACTCTCGGCAGGAATGGTGCCACAATAAGCTCTATGGTGATTAAACACGCAGTAGTAGGGGGGTAGTCGTAACACTTTATGTCCCAATTCTTCTGTAATTATATCACAAACATATGTTTTATTTAAAAAAAATTACACCAGCACTTGTAAAAGTTCTTTTTTGATAAGTTTACTCAAAATATATGTCATTTGCAGCCATGGAGTTTTGAATCTCCAATTTCGTATCATTTGAGCCAGGAATATTTTGCAATTGTCGACTATGATAGCTTGCGTTGTCCATTACTATAACGCTGTTTGGCGTCCTTATATTTCCAGTATCAAATTTATTCTCCATCGGGCTTCATATATGCAATAATATTATTTTTAGAATCTGTTAAAAAACAATCCGGTCATTTTACATGTATGATGGGTATTCTCGGGCTTTTCAACTTGAGGATCTAATTGGTTTTATCATAATCGTTTAGCCAATATCATTTATTTATTTATTAATGTTCATTAATTATAAAGAGCTCAAGTTAACAAGACAAGTAAAACATCTGGAATTTGAATATTATCATTTAAAATTTTATATAGAAAATACAGATCTGCTTCTAACCTTCTATGGTGTAGTGTCGATATATTAACACTGATAAGGACTATTTCCAAGTACAAATCCCAATGTGCCTTAGTAGTAGCTTCGTTAATATAATATTTGAATATTAATTTAGAATCGAAATTTATTCCCAGATCTATATTCCAGTAAATAAAGGAAAAAAGTTAACATTAATTACGCCCTATTTTCACCTTCCGGTTGGAAGTTGCATTTGGTACCTCATTAAACATGAGACAAAGTTCTGCATGAAAACGCGTGCGAGGGCGGAGAAAATGGCTCCAAAAGACCAGAAAAATAGGTTTTCAGTCAATATCTCCTAAAATATGGCAGTTAGAGATTTTTGGTTCCGGTAAAAATTAAAGATCAGTTGATTTTCTACAAAAATGGTCCTCATGATTTTTCTCGAAAATTTGACCGGTTTCGAGAAAAACTGCACCAAGCGCACCTCGAATAATGAGCTTCTGTGCTGTATGCCGGAGAGCACAGTCCAGGGGGACAAATTATTCAATAACTTTGTGAAAAATGCATATTTTCTCATGATTCGAAGTTCATGTGAAAGAGGAATTCTGCTGCTATCATACCCTGTGAATTGAGTCACGCTTGACTATTTTGGCCATATCGGAACACGGGTCAGACTTTCTGCTCCCGGGCAATTTTGACCTCGACAGGAATTTGTTCCTATTTTTTTTGTATTGCACTAACTTACTCAAAATTTTCTTGATTATGTGTCCTCATAAGGTTCTTTGTCATCCCTGAAATTTGTATACCCTAATTGTTTTATTTTCATTTAATCGTTGTTTATTGAATCCCAAATTTTTGCTGTTTTTGGATCGCGGGGAAATTTAGTGAACAACCATCAATTAAAAATTTAAATACATTATCTGATTGGTCTCTATGATACATCATTTGTGAAAGCTAAGAATGTCTAACTTTCGATTGTGCAATTACTTTTTTTGACGAAGTCGTCCATTTTTCAATAAAATTAGAAAACGCGGGCTCAAGGAAAAAACGCACTTTTTTTTGGTGGTTTTTTTCTCCCTGCTTTTTATTTCTAACATTTTAACACCTTAACTAGTGTAACGGGGGAATTCCCACCTTTCCATCGATGTATATAAGTCATACCTTTGATACCCCGGGGAAAAACCAGTATATCTAAATGTATACGCTATAATTTATTACTTTCGTTCCTCCGTCGTTCGCCGCGCGTGTGCTCTACGTGGCGCTCGTGTCGTCTGCTCACCTACTTGTGGTTCGTGTGAGTCACGCCAGTGTTCAAATTATGAAGACAGCGATAATATGTTATCCCAAGAGGTAGAATTAGAGGAAACTGTAGACTCAGAAGAAGTTGTTGACGGAGTAGAGCTAGAGGGAGCTCTGGACCCAGAAGAAGTCTTGACCAAGAATCAGATGATGACTGGTGACGAACAGATTTATGTCATAATTGCAATGTATTTTTATATACTTTTTTCATCAATTCACGGACAATTAACCCGCGAATCTCTTGTACTTTTGTTAAAAATTTTCTATGTAATATTTTAGTCTATAATGTATTATTCTTGAATCATTATATTGGGTTCTCCCGTTGATAAATAAATAATAAAAAAATATATTTTTCTATAATAAATGAAACATGGAGAACGTTTATAACTCGTTATTCCAAAAACCTCAATCAGTCTGGTTGCAAAAAAATTTGCAAAAATTTGAGGAGAATCTGCAAGAAATTGTTGCTGAGTATTATGGGTAAATATTCTTCACTCTTGAGGCATTTTCAGTTTTCCTTACTAAAAGCCTTCAGTTTTTTGCCACATGTGCAAAGCTGATTGTTGCTAGATTCAGGTCCACTGGAGAATTAATCTTATAGCCCGTTTTCCTAATAAGTATATCTTGAGGCCTCATCTGAGAGGAAAACAAGACCCTCGAAAACATAAATATCCATCAAAAGTGTCTGGTTACAGGGTTTCTCATTTATGGCACCGAGGATTTTCCGAATCTGTAAAATGTGGTGGCGCCATCTACAATTGGTTTCCACAATCCAAAACATTGGAAATAATCCAACACCCCTCAGCTCAAATTTTCTACAAAACTTACATATTTCACAAGTCTCAAAATTTCCGGTATTTCAACCCGATTTTTTTGCAGAAAATATTATTGTTGCGAAAAAAATAATGAGGACCATTTTTGTAGAAAATGACCTGAACTTCAATTTTTATCGGAACCGTAAATCTCTAACTGCCATATTTTAGGAGATATTGGCTGAAAACCTATTTTCCTGGTCTTTTGGGGCCATTTTCTTCGCCCTCGCACGCGTTTTCATGCAGAACTTTGTCTCATGTTTAATGATGTACCAAATGCAACTTCCAACCGGAAGATGAAAACAGGGCGTCATTAATGTTAACTTTGCCTTTTTTTCCTCCTTCATTTACTGGACTACTATAGCAGTTGACAAGGTCTCGTGACTTACCGAAATTATTCTTGAAATTTTTTTTTTATATTTAATTAAAGCATATTTACTTCACACCAACTGGCTAAGCATTTAAGATCATCTTTCAACAGAGATGCATCAGCTAGGTTATTAACTACTCGAGATATTTTAAGTTCATCAGCAAACATAAGGAACTCACTATTTTTAATTATTGAAGATATGTCATTAACAAATATATTAAACAAAAGAGGTCCAATGTGGGATCCCTATGGAACCCCTGAGGTTACTGATATACATTGACATACTACTACCAGAAAGGAAACTACTTATCGAGAATTTTACCTCCAAATCCGCAACATTCTAACTTAGCAATAGGCAAATTATGGTTTACTCTATCAAAGGCTTTAGAGAAATCTGTGTAGATAGAATCCACTTGATGCTTATGTTCCATTGAATTACCAATAAAATACTGATAAAGTACCAAGTTAGTACTTGTAGATTCACCTCTTAAAAAAGTATTCACAAGACAATAAAAAAAAATTAAGTAATACTGATTGGTTACAGACCGTTCGATACTTTTCAATATTATTCTTGTCACCTGACTTGAATAATGCTGTTATATAACAGGTTTTCCAAAACTCGGGAAATACACCAGAACTCAATAATAAATTGAATAAGTAGTTGGTAGGTAAAAGTACAATACTTAAGCACATATGTTGGCGAACAATCTGGATCAATATATCATTTCCAAGGCAAAACATTATTAAGTATGTTATATTATAGCTATTCACATTCTGTTGATCTGATCTGAAACATTATACCCACAAAGTATGTATGCCTTTTTAGTTTGGGGTAGGTAATTTACATTAATTAAAAATGATAGGGTCAGCTGACAAAACACATTTGTAATATCCTGATATGTCAAAGATAGAAGGATAAAAACACAATAATTATCTAATAATAGAATATTATTAAACGAGCAATTTATGATAGCCATAATTCACGATGTGTGACGATTGCGTCACGAGCCGCAGGCGAGGGGCGCAAGTCACCCAAGTGAATTATGGCCATAAATTGCGAGTAGAATACTATACTTTGTCCACGACACTTAATTTATTTATTAATAAATAAAAGTCAGTAGCGAGTTGGCATATTACTAACCTCAAAATGTTGTCACAGCTACTTCAAATAATTTGACATAGATAGAGATGGGCGATACTGTAGAAAGTATCAATACAATGTACCGTTATACATATATTGTTTTGAAATACTTAATATTAGAAAATATCGTTATGAAAAGTATCAATACTAAAAATTACAATATTTTAT
>CAJUYI010001427.1:911-54821 GCA_910591695.1 Galerucella pusilla
ATTTTTTTCTTCAACGTACAAAAAGCTACAGAGCGTTGATTTACCTACGATTTTCACATAAACGTGTCCATATCTTTTGAAGGTCTCTGTATAACGTGGCAAAACCCTATATCAAAAGCTTCAAAAAAATGTAACCAATCCGAATTCGGTATAATATACAGGGGTTCCCATCTGAAAAATCATATGTTTGGTTTGTTACGGAATTATGCAGCACTCTGTATAGTTCGATATAATTCCAAAATATGGACCTTCAGCACATCTGCTATTTTTGTTAATAACATTTTTTGATATCTCTTAATAACCCATTTACCGAAGTTTGTCGTAATATATTGGTACACCCTGTATAGTGGTGTGCGTCATCGTTTATTAATGTCTTCCTAACACATTACGTTGGAAGGAATGGAAAAAATCAATTCCTATCAAACAAAATATCACAATAATGAACCGTTTAAATGTATTACATACGGTAACCCTAATCTTTGACTTGAAAAATTTGATTAGTTGATGTTTATATTACGCGCAAGCGCGACCTATCAATGGGGGGAAATTACACCATTCAAAATAGGATGCAGACGTACCTTTCGTAACGGCAATATGTCTCACGTCATTTCTTGAATATAATGTAATGCAGATAGTCGTCGTTAGTAAAGAATTATTAAATCTCCAATACAATGCTAAACGCTCACAGATGCTTCTTATTTTGTTTCTGTTATTTTTTTATCAATTTTCAAACAAAGACAAAACAAATTTTTGAGGGTATCGTTAGGCGTTAAATACACCCGCCAGAAAACAATAAGCTGATAAATAATCGTGAAAATAAAACGATTAGTTAGAAAAAAAAGAGAAGAGTGAAAAAAACGGCTTGGATTGATTCAATTTATTAAACGCTTTGAGATGCGCCTTCAATTATTCGCGAACGAAATTGAAATTAATTTCGTTATAACGATAAAGCAGTGGTGGACGAGAAGGGTTTCAATTAAATTTTGGCGTTCGAAGGATAAAATATAATAGAATGGATGAAGGGCATAGAGGTTTTAATGTTATAAAAAAAACAATAGACATTATCAGGAAAATAACTGACTGGATCCCATCAGAATGATTGAAAATAATAGAAGGATAGAACAGGATAGAATACACAGTAGATCTGTAATGGTAGTAGTGGAGGGGCCTTTAGAAGTTCATAAGCTCCATAATTTTAAAGGCAAAGCAAATAGAGGAGTGGAAATTTGCATGAGGACATGATAAAGTGGAATGATAACAAGGCTAGCAAGGACCGACAACTGATAGTAATACTCCAGTCATTATTGACATTCGAAATCGAAAATTTAACAATAATTCCAAAAGTTTTCAAACTTTGGTCAAGTGAATGGTACATTGAGACGACAATAAATCTCATTTTGCAACCTTGTCCGAAGTCCGGAACATTGTTAAAATTGCAATTAAATTAATTTTTTCTGTAAACTGAAGGAAAACGTTCCAAAAGTTCTGCAAATTTGACAGATCTATCGGAAAAATGTACCGAACGATTGTATAAATTTGCAACCTTTTACGTTGACCGGAACATGTTTATTTATAATTTTTTTTAATTCGTGGTCATTTTTTCGAGCAAGGTGGTTTCGGAATAATTACAAAAGTTTTGAAACTTGGTTGCAAACTTTGAAAACATCTATTCTGATGCATTTACAAATTTGCAACCTCATACGCGATCCGGAACTTTTGCAATTTTCTTGAAGGTGAAAAAATAATAAAATTACATTTTTGCAAATTGCATTGTTTTTATACCATTCCCGACCTTACGTCAAAATTTGAAAACTTTTGGAATTATAATCAATTGATTGTCTTGACTGACTGAACTATAAGACGAGACAAAATGTGAAAATTAATACACCTCAAATATTGGTTCAGAATTCCATAACATCAATCATAATCCACAAGAAGTAAACGGCTAATGGCGATGATATTTCAAATAAATATTATAATACCTAATTATTAATTTTACGATCATTTTTATTAAAGTACATGCGATAGCCTTTTTGGTGTGCGTCATCGTTTGTGACGTATATCCGGGTTTTGGGTATGTCGTTTATTTCATTTGCTATTTTGACATATACTAACCTTAAATTTGATAAATAAAATCAATCATCAGGATCGTATTCAGCCAAATTCGAAAAGGCTATGAAATTAATAATTACCAGCTTCTTTTTCTAACTCAAAATACTTGAGAACTTTCAAAATGCTGATGGTTCTCCGTGTATCTAGGCATATTTTTGTATTATTTAAATAAATATAACAATAAAATTGATATACACTTTCATAAATAATAATTGACTCTAAACAACAAAGTACAGATCTGACGAGAACTGTCAGTGGGACATTACAAAAAGACGTGAAACACATTGCCAATACCAAAGGAACGTCTCTATCCTATTTTGAATTATGTGTAATTACTCCCGATTGATAGGTCGCGCTTGCGCGTTTTTCTTTCAACGTAATGTGCTAGAAGGACATCAACAATCGATGGCGCACAGCAAAATAGTTATTTTCCTAACAAGTGGGGAAAGTGATACTTTCCCGCACGCGACTGCAGTTGACCCGAACGACGCGGAGCGGAGTTCGGGCAAGCGGTCAAGGGCGGGAAAGGCACTTTACGCATAAGTTAGGAACATTATTTTCTCAATGACCGTATATATAAAAAAGTAAACCAACCCATTTTACAAAAGTTATTTCATTTCAACATACATATACAAAACATTAACCAAAAACTATTGATTATTATAAATATTAATATTAAAAACACAATTTTTGTTGCATTCTGTGAATTACTTAAAATTGCCGGTCCAATGGAGTTATTTGGTGTTAACTACTGATAAGTAGATGACGTCGATGAGGATGGCATCGGTTGCAGGTCACATAAAGATGGCGATGAAGGTGACGGCAACGGTTTTAAGTGATTTGTAGATGGAAATATTTCATTTTATATACTTTTCTTTTATCAAACCCGGGTGGTTTGGTAGTTGTTTTGAGACACTACTTTAAAGAATGTACAGGATTCTATCAAAATATCTTCATTATTTTATATTTTCAAAAAATTAAAAATGTAACAAAAAGCTAGAAAATTTGATGGACTATTTCGTATATATTTATTCACCTGTTGTAACAATAGTTATAACTTCCGAAGTAAAAAACTATCTAATAAGGTCTAAATTTGCATAATTTTACTTTCCCGCACTAGTACGGAAAAGTGACACATTCAAAACTGAAATGCGTACAGGAAAGTGGGTTAAAACGTCGTATATGAACTCTAAGCATTTTTGAAGTGCTAAAATTAATATTATGTATACATCTTATCAGAAGGGTAGATCCAATTTTGTCGGAGATAATATTCAGATTAATTGCCAATGATGTTTGAAGCTTTTTTATGTATATAGACATACCTGTAAGCTGCACAAACATTTGAATCGTACAGTACATGATGCTTGGGCAAGTTGAGTTTCCGCAACCAGTACTAACATTATGTATAGTTGCAGCATAGATATAGTGAGGCAAATCCTCTGCGTACTCCCGATTTAATTCTTCCTTAGTTCACAGTACGTAGCAAATCGTACATTATTAGGTACGATTTAGTTTAGATTATTTTTGTTTTTCAAAACGCTGGTACCTACCCGAAAGTTTGCCGCTGTATCAAAATTGAAAACAACCACAGCTATCAGAACCGCCCGTCGAGATGTTGATTGAAACTGATGCCAGATATTTTATTCCATTAAAAATTGGAATTGAAATTAATAGGTTCACTGGTTAGGTTCACGCAATTTCTGCTAGCTCAGCTTTCATTGTTTGTGATATTTTGTATTCTCAATAAAAGACATTGCCTTGTTGGCAACTATCTCCAAACTCCTACAAAAATTCCATATGGTACGATCTACTCTGAGAAGTGTGTGATGCCTCTTGGCACAATATAATAATAAATACTGAAAATAAAATTAAATTCCCTTGATCTCATTTCAACAAAACGTTCGAACATTTCATTATTATATAAATAAATAAAGTTATTGTCAAGTTCAAGCGTGGTGCAAGACAAAAACAATTATATGTTCATTTGTTTTGCTCGAACTTGACCAGCTATATAAATATACATTCAGTATTTATCAGAGGATAAGTCGATACAGAATACTTGAAGAAGACTATTCTATATAGTTGAATAGTCACCTACTAGTAATTAATTAACCATTACGTATAAGTATGCGATACGACTAGGTACTCATGCATAGTATTAGTTTAGTAAGTAGTGTAATGTATTTAGCAAATAAATCAAACATATCCCAGTGCTAGAAGTAGTTGTTGCATTCCTCTTGAGATGATCCTCCAACTGACCCACAACACCACCTATTCAGAGGCACTTTCACACCTATAATCTACCAAAGTATCCATCGACAATACATTCGTTATAAATAATTTTTAGTATTCTTTGTCCCCCCCAAAACTTTGCACTCTCTTCTAAACTGTTTAAAATATTTTGAAATCACCTTTTTCCCTTCTTCAACAAGTTAACATAATGGTTTGATTTTTGAAAGAAATGTTTTAATATGTTTTAGTTGTAGCCTCATCATTGCATGTTTTTGTACAAGAAATACCAAAATCAGATCGTTATTAGACAGTCTCTGTCTATTTAACAAACAGTTTTGTCAAAGTTAATTACACTGTTGGATTCACTAGTGATGAATTATATACTTCGCTCGGCATTAACAAGCTGTAGATGGGGAACTGCTAGTGTTTTACGTAGACATATTATTAAAATCAATTAATTAATCTTTTAAGATGAAATTCTACCCAATGAATCTTGAATGACATTTAATTAAACTATAATTAAGTTAAACGTTGTTTAATCCTGACAACACCGATGGACTTTAGGTGTACGCCCGAATCGACTTTGTACACATAGTACACCTTCTAAAGCTCTAGGGATAATTCAAATTTCAATGGTTGTAATAAAGGTGAGGTGACACAGATCTTTCTCTACGAATTGCAATAAGTCCCTATTTACATAACAACGATTTTCATTATCTCCAGAGCTTTCAACAAAATCCAATACCTCATTCAGTGAATTCTCAACTAAATCACGTGAAATCCAGATACGAAATTTCAGTTTGCATAATTGTTAATGTCTTTATCACTTTTATAAATAAATGAATGAAATTATTTGATTATTGAACATACGCAGCTTGTAGTAGTTTTGAAATGTTTGTTCTACTGACGTTGTCTGTTGTAAGTGAATCGACACACTATACAGAACAACAATTATCCATCAAGGCTATTGTGTTTTGAATCAAAGCAACGAATCAATTAGCCAATGGTTATTGTACCTAAAATACCCCACATCAACCTAGATCAAACAGAACTAACAGAAATCTTGAATTATAGATTTTCATCAATGTATCTACTAGTGATAAGGTTTTCCTCGTGGATGCTTCATTTGGCAAAAAATATTCCCAGTAAATTCGAATTGTATGCATTTATCTTGAGATATTTTTCATTCTTTTCAGTTCTTTTAGTGCCTCTTGATTAGAAGTTTTCTTTCCTGACAGTTTGTTGCAATCTAACCCACTTAATACCTAGTACTTCCGAAGACTTTCTCGACTTGGTGTCACGTAACCTGGTCCTTTGTCAAAAAATTTCGATCCTAAATACACAACTGAACGGTCTACAGTGCTGCCTTGCATCATTTCACTTTTTTATGCACGTTTTGCTCTATACTAAATAAATATGATAACGGTCGACCCTTCAGGAGTTCCTGAGGAGGAAAAACTAAAGACATAACATGTTTAGCCACCCTTATACCACACAATCCTTAACCAAATACAAAACCTCAACTTGGATGGAGAATCCATGCTTGAATTTCGAATTGATTATATGCTTTTAGTTCTGTTTTAATGTATATGTTACCGTTCAAGTATATAATGCAGTTATTTCATAAAATACTCAGTTGTTCCATGAAATAACTGATCGTGTCCGTTAAAGTGTGTAATATGTTATCAATTTGACACTTTGACTAGTTATTTTATGAAATAACTAGGTATTCTATAAATAAACTATTGTGTGTAAAAGCAGTCTATGTAAAATGAAATTAAACTGATGATATTGTTGACACACTGGGATTTACATTTTTTAAATCCCTGGCCAGTCGTTATCCATTCAAAGTGTCAAACTACAATATTTGTAAAAATGGTCAGTAAATTGCTGCTTATTCACTTAATCCCGTGTAAGTTCACCGAATAGAGTGTGTCATTATATGACCATTCTGTACGTCGGAAATCGAAATTTTCACCTCTAAAGATGTTTTTTCTTAGAATCTCCACAAAATTAACACTCCTAAAACAACAGTTTCTCAAATCACCTAGTAATTCACTAAAACCGAGAAGCCCAACTGATAATAGTAGAATTTCACCATTTAATACATTTTGTGTGACAATATTTTCTTCTAACGACTTAGCAAATTTAGGTCAGGAATACCGTCTACTTTATTATTAAATGTTTTCTCGAGAGCTCGTTTCGATATTGATCTTTACAAGCAATTATTGAGGACCTTTTGAAACATCCAAACAAATGGAACATTTCTGTTATGTCCTAATATTCAAATCTTATGATAAATTACATCCGGCGGACATTTATCATACCACACCAGATTTGTTTACTTCCTTTAAATACGGTTCTACTCAAAATATTAATATAAATGTGATTTGGGATTCAGCCAATTCATTTTTTATTACAATCTAGGATAGGAAAGATTCATCAGAATGTAAAATTTATGTGGAAAAACTAATCCAAGATCGAATTTGAATCCTAAATCCATTTCGAATTGGCTTATCAAAGTTTTTGTCAGAATAAAGAATTTCTTCTTAGTGACGCTGCTGGTTTTCAGAACCTATAAATAAGAACATGAGGCCTTTGTAATTTTGACAATTACTGTTTCAAACTCGAAACCCAACGAAAAAAAAAACAATTTTCCACTACTAGCTGTGAAGTTGACAATTATTCCTCCTTCTAGCCAACTAAGAAGTTGAATTTCTCTATTAGTGGTTCATAATTAACTATTATTAACCTAGGTCAATAATGGACAAATTCAAATATTTTGAGAATCCAGGGATAGTAGTTCAACAAAAACTTGTGCAACATAATTTTGTATACCCAGGAGATTGTCTTTAACTTATTTGCTGCTTGAAATTACCTAGTATCAAGATTAAATGATTTGATTAAAAATGCCATAAGTTCAAAATTCGCGCTCAACCAAAAATGACTGATGACATAACGAGTACGTTCATAATATATCGAAAACTGACAGTGTACTTGTCAGTCAGACCACAGAATACACCATCTCAAGAAGAAACGAAGCTTGTGCTTCATATTTTACAATTCATTTTTTGAGTGCGCATGTCGGACAGTCGCCATTTTAAGCCCGTTATCTGTCAATGACATGTGATTCAATTGTTTACCAAAGAATTTTCTTTATTGTAAGCTTTTCGATTATTCACATATTTTTGTGTGTTTTGAACGATAAAATTTGTTTACAAAATTACATTTATTAGTTATGGCGCCAAAAACTTGTGCAATTCGTGGCTGTCACTCAAGTGATGAATGATAATAATTAAAAAACAGAACAAAACTTCGATATCTATTTAATAACTTCGTTGTCACAGATATCAGTACATTTTCGCATATGAAAGTTAATGTGCACTAACATTACGTTTCTGACTGTAACGTGCCTCGCGTAGAATTTATTTATTTTGAATTACCTACAAAATTTTGTGTGAATAAAATAAAATGGGTGGACCTAATTTTAAAAAAGCAAAGTCATTAAATCTTCCAGAAGTGGACTTCCTAATGATTATATGAAGTTTTTTGATAAAAAACACGAGTTTATTGAATTATAATTTTATACTGTGTGACACATCGTTTTCGGCTATTTTCCGGCCAGAATGATTGAAAATGTCGATATTTTCATAAATACATGCTCTCTCAAATGATACACAGGGTGATTCCAGATGTTTTATTTTATTCCTGGTCTGGTAGACAAAGTTACGGAGATAACGCTGCAGGTTACTCAGTAAAAAATTGCAATTTTTTTAACTGCTGACTGCCCAATTAAAGGAGCTTCTCCAAATGCTATTGATGATTAATGTGTAGTGAAAATTAAATCAACAATGTTGAAAAGAACAAGAAAAACTTATTTTGATGAAGCAGGTAATATTGGTTCCAAATGTTTACATCAGATTCAAATGCACATGCACCTCACTACTAAAAAAAGCGATTTTTGTTGCTGATCCGGACTTTGAATCAAATAAAATAATTTCTTTCACTACATGTAATATACGCCAGTTTTGTTGATGATCTACTGAAAAAGATTACTTACCTGTTTTTTGTGAAAAAGCAGTATTTAATAAAATTTAATTTATGAAGAGCTGACCCATTATTTTATTAAATAATTTTGAACATTAAATAACACCACAAGCTATAAGAACAATATAATCTACTTTTTTTTAATACATTCAGATTAATACAAGCGTGTGGTTTTCAATAACCCCCTCAATATGGATTCACAACGTATTTTATAAGGTAATTCATAACGATTCTGATTGAAGAAAAATAAAATCCTAAAAATACACAAACAAAGTATGTTGACTTTTATCAGTGAATGCTTTGAGTCTTTTTATGCTTTTCTGCCATTCCATTTTTTTGCATCCTCATTAATAGAAATGAATGTTTTGTTAGATGTTTGAATCGTAGTACTTTTACATTCTGGAACCGCACAATATTCATAGCTTTTTTTACTCTGGTTCTGGTCCATTGTGTCGAATAGTTTAAATTATTTCTAAACGTTCTTATTTCACAAACATAACACTGTTTAGAGTTTGCTAAAAGGTATAATTAAAAATTATAAGCATATAAGCAAGCAAAGTACTGTTACTAGCTAAGTAGTCATCTAACCGGAAACCGATCAGCACGGTATCCGCTCTCTGAACGAGAAATTTCATATGCGATGACGTCAGGCCTGAAATTCGGGGAGGAGCGCTGTTTAATGTTTATAAATTTTTTAGGCGACTTAGGAGTCTCGCTGACGTCTAATTTTTTGCACAGAGCCTCAAAATGATGTGCTCTTCCTAATGGTAAAATAAAATAAAAATATGTAAATTAGCCCATTGCATCAGAGGTATTTTAGTTTAAATTGATACTTCATAAAACATTGATGCTTTTGTTGTTAAATTGAAAAAAATACCAAGTATGTGCTATCGTTGTATTCCAAATAGAACGACACGCAATTTTCAATGACAATATACAGGGAATGCCATTTGAAAATAAAAAGTGAGGGGTAGCTACCACAAGGCTGTCAAATGTAAAACATTTTTTTATAAGCCATTAGGAGGGTACTTTGATGCCATTCAATGCAGTTTTTTATCTATTAATTATCCTGTCAAATAAGCGAGATATTGCCTGTGTACGATGACTTGGGACATCAGGTATATATAGCCAGAGCAGTAGTTGCTGCTTCTTAGTGAACGGTCTGTTCTTTGAAAAGTATTTTTCAAAAATTTGACGTAATAATAGTACCAAACTATTATATCTTCGACATCTATGACCTATATTACCGCTCGTTGAATAATACATCATTATTATGTAGGCTAATGCATGTTAACCAATATTTTCAGTAAATAATATCAATATTTATACCAATAACTTCTACATTCTCACGATAAATTAACATGATATAATATCTCAACAATTCCTATTCACACTAAAATATTCCAACCCATTTTACGAGATAGCACACTTGTGGTGTGGTTGTCTGTTACGTCACCTATAACCAACAAGGTTCGGCGGCAGGACGGCCGTTCATTCGAAGCCGCCTTCGATATTTGAATGACCTGAAAGACAAAAGTCGGCCAGTTGGATGAGTATGAGTGTGTGAATTGCCGCCTTACCGGTGTCCTATACAGCCGCCGCGTAATCGCGGGGAATGGCGTGAGGAGCCGGCGGAGGCCACCGCCCCAGCACCAGCTGTGCATGACGGGATCGATTCTCCACCACCCGCCACGAAACTGGGTCCTGTTCTTCTCACTCTGTGTTTATACAACGACCTAGCGACGAAAACTCCACCAAATATAAATCATTTTTTTAGTTAATGCATGTATTAGTGTCATATTTTTTTACAGCACTGAGAAAACAGTTCAATATCTTCTTGTAGATGCTTTAATTCAACTTGTAGAGAAATTTAAAGGATTAATAATCAATTTGTATGAAGAGTGTTCTGACTCCATAACTTCTCCATCTCTAACCAAGTTTTCTGTTACTCTTCAAGTACTGCGGGAGACTTCTGGCTTTTATCCACCACTTCCTTTTCATTGTTGACGCTCTCCGCTACATGACTCCATGCCTTAATTCAACATTGTCCATTTTGATTGCACAGAGTTCAGTAGAACGGCACGCTCCAGTAGTTCGCTTAACATTACAGCTTTCATCATTAAGGGAGCGCTATATCAAACACCTAAACTCGGTTCAATGATAACTGATGTTTAGACTGTGAGGGATTGTTGTATCTATTATCAATGCTTAATACAACGTGCCCTAACTAAATATCATCGGTGGCTTCAAACAGGTATTCACTCACATCTTTCCTGTCCCTTTGGGTTTATGTGCGTCACTTCTTCTTAAGATTGCTCGAAATTTAGGATACTTGGATATGTTTTCCTCTATAAAAAGGCTGGACTTCAACATAGAATATTCAAACAATAAGCTTGATGGAGACTGAATACGACAGATTTTTCGTGAAAGTACACCAAAAGCACGGTTTCTGAGATTGTTGTATGTCTATGTTTGGCACCATTTCGTGAAGTATTGATACGTTGCTTCATACCTCTTCCCTCTTCACAGACAAGGAATATCTGCTAATTACTCTGTATCCAATTTCTCCCAATTTTTATAAAATAACAATGCTTATGAAGCGGATTCGGCTCCAATGTAATATTGGAAGAAATGGGTATAGCCGAGAAAAAGAGAAGATCTGACCATTGGAAAGATCTAGTAGGGCTTAGACAATCAAAGATGCTTCTGGGTGACTACAACCTGTTGAGATCAAATGAATTCAGTCAAAGTAAAACTGCGCTAAGAGTTTTAACAGGGATCCTAACGGGACATTGTCGTCTGAATAGGCACCTGACAAAGCTCAAAATAGTGGAGGAAGGAGAATGTAGATTTTGTGGCATGGAGAAAGAAACCTTTATCCACAAACTTTCCAACTGCACGGCACTTCAGAATCCTTGGGGACAGTACCTGGGAGATTACTGGATAGAAGAGGACCATTTAAGTAAGTTGAAGCCTGCAGATATCCTAAAAGTTCTACCAGAAATGGGACTGAAGGAGTTAGTAGTTTCTGACGATCTCCTCAGGAACTAAGTAGGAGTAAGGGGGCACAATAGTTTGTTAGGTCTCAGTGAATGTCACCCCAAAATGCATACCTATATATAGAATCAATAACTATTGTAAAACAGTGGCCGAAATTAGGAAGCCACAATGGGCTCATTTACAGATTTTTTTATTTTACCACTAGGAAGAGCACATTATTTTGAGGCTCTGTGCAAAAAATTAGACGTCAGCGAGACTCCTAAGTCGCCTAAAAAAAGTATAAACATTAAACAGCGCTCCTCTCCGAATTTCAGGCGCGACAGACGATTTCTATTAATAAGGATGCAAAAAAACGGAAGCAATGGCAGAAAAGCATAAAAAGACTCAAAGCATTCACTGATAAGTCAACATACTTTGTGTATTTTCAGGATTTCATTTTTCTTCAATAAGAATTGTTATAAATTACATTGTAAAATACGTTGTGAATCCATATTGAGAGGGTTATTGAAAACCATACGCTTGTATTAATCTAAAATTTTTTGAATACGTAGATGATATTATTGTTCTTATAGCTTGTGGTGTTATTAATGTTCAAAATTATTCAATAAAATAATGGGTCAGTTCTTCACAAATTAAATTTTATTAAACGGGTACTGCTTTTTTCCAATCAACAGGCAATCTTTTTCAGTAGATCATCAACAAAACTGGAGTATAATATATGTTTTAAAAGAAATTATTTTATTTGATTCAAAGTCCGTATTAGCAACAAATATCGCTTTTTTACCAGTGAGGTGCATGTGCATTTGGATCTGATGTAAACATTTGGAACTAATATTACCTGCTCCATCAAAATAAGTTTTTCTTGTTCTTTTCAACATTGGTGATTCAATTTCCACTACACATTAATCATAAATAGCATTTGGAGAAGCTCCTTTAATTGGGCAGTCTGCAGTTAAAAAAATTGCAATTTTCTACTGAGTAACCTATAGCGTTATCTCCGTAACTTTGTCCACCATACCAGAAATAAAATAAAACATCTGGAATCACCCTGTATATTATTTGAAAAAGCATGTATTTATGAAAATATTCACATTTTCAATCATTCTGGCCGGAAAACAGCCAAAAACGATGTGTCACATGGTATAAAATTACAATTTAATAAACTCGTGTTTTTTATTGAAAACTGCAAAATTATTAGCAAGTCCACTGGAAGATTTAATGCGTCTGCTTTTTTGAAATTAGGTCCACGCATTTTATTTTATCCACACAGAATTTTGCGAGTAATTCTAAATAAATAAATTCTACGCGAGGCACGTTACAGTCAGAAGCGTAATGTTTGTGCACATTAACTTTCATATTCCGTGACGTCACAGTCATAGTCTTCGCACCGCTACGGTATGCTTGTTTAATTGGTTGTATTAGGAGAACGACATATTCTATTGACATGAAATTTTCAGAATCATATTTTTATCCTTAGTACTTTGCTTTACGACAGTTAAAAACGATTTAAAAATTTTAGTAAACGAGCCCATTACCCAACGTGAAACTTCATCTCAAAGAAATTCTTTTCGTATGGAATATTCAGTTTAAACGAAGATTAAAAGCTTTTCAGTAGTTGCCATTTTGTGGCTTTACGGCAAGCAAATTGTGAATATTGTTTACAGAATTTTAAAAGCTCGGTAGATTTTTTTGGGTGAGAAACCAGAAGTTTGTTTGCGCAAAGCTCTATCAGCCAGTTAATTAACGACTGTGCTTGTTCTCTAGGTATTTCCGTTTGTAAACGTCGGTCCTCTGTTGAAAATATTAAGTCCGTAAAAACTTTTAACTGAGCGTTTTAATTAATGAAGAATAATTGCCAAATCTCCGGGCCTTTAGTTTTAACAAAGTCTTGTTTTGCTTGGTTTAGCGAGAGAAAAGTTGATCCTCACAGTTTGTTTTTTGTTGGTATTTGGAAATAATATTATTTAAAATTGTTAGAAGAAAAAAGGTTGCAAATAGTTCAAAACTAATTATCCATAATTAAGTAAGGATCATACTAGGTTAGTTGCCAGCTGCTAGAAGTCACATTGTGACAGTTCACTCAACTAGTACAAAATTTCAGCATGTCTGGCTTTGCCAATCGTTGAAGATATTCGCTGGTGGCGCCAAAGGCGAATTTTGTGATCGCACCAAGCTGATCGCTGGCTGACGGAAGCAGCCTAGTGTTACCAGCGATTAACATGAGAGGTACTTATTTAGAATTGCACAAAAAGTTCGTATTTTTCTGTGTAGATTTGTGTTAACTGATGAGGAACATTCAAAAACGAAATCACCTTGGTAATCAACCCAAACTTACTTGGTATCAATGAAAAAACAAACCTGTTCCTCACACTTTCTTATATCATGAATTTCAACTTGTAATAGTATATTATACACCAATGGTGAAGACAATTATTATTGACCGAGCGGAATTAGGTGCGAGGTTTATAACTGTCTTTAACACGTCAAAATCACGTCTTCCTCATGGCTTCAAAATGACGTTATCCTTATTATTGACTTTATTACAGAAATCTGAATATCTGAATATCTTTTTTTTTCAATTTTATTTGGTTTTGAAATTTTTAATTAGCTAATCAACATTTTCAACTTGTTGCCTAGTGGACTAGACCACAGATAAGACTAGACTTTGTATATGATAGAGACCAAAAATAATTACAAAAATGTTGTAGGCTGAATAATGCTTCAAGTTTTATCAAACTAAATTTCCTGAATAATTAATTTTATTATCCCTGGTCTAGTATTATTTTAACAGGTTATTAAAATCGCATTGATTTTTATTATACAGGATGTTATCAAATGATACTTACAACGTTCGCATGTAGATTGCGCTCGTAAAATTGGACAAAATGATATAAGGATTAAGGGGTCCAGGACATTTACTTTTCGAAATACAGGTTGTAGAACGTTTGAAAAATGAAATGTTTTAATTCGATAACTTTGAAATGGATGGATAAATTAATTTGACATTTGGCAGGTTGTTTTTATATGTAATAGGGCATATTTTAATGGGAAAATATTTTTCTATTTTTGATCCAGTGGTGTACATATGGAAGAATATGTTACCTTTCTCCTCCCATTTTTTACGCCACCAACTTTTGAAGCAATTTCCAATCAATTTTATATTCCTCAATGGTTTTCACGAGTCACCTTTACATATCAAAAAATTTGTAGTATTCAAGATATTTCATGATTTCATGAAGTCTGCAAGATCACTTTTGAATAATTAATTTAAAAAAAGAAGAAGATTGTTGAAAATATTTGTCCAAACGCCTGTGATTTTATTAATAAAAGAATTAAGCAGCAAACAAATTACAAGAGATGTTCAAAATTCTGTCCATTTACATTTATACATAATTTGCATCGTTTTCTCATCAGAAATTGCATACCTTGAAAAGACTGGCGATTGCCGGAAATAATTGCTGTAGCTGCATGGATTCTTTCTATTTTATTGAAAAAAATACAAGAAAAAAATTTTTTTTCAAACTACTTAATTATTAAAAAGTGATCTTTCAGACTTCATTAAATATCTTGAAAACCACAAATTTTATGATATGTGAAGGTTTTTCGTTTTCCACGTGAAATTGAGGCATACAAAGTTGGATGAAAATTGCTTCAAATGTCAGTGGCGTAAAAAATGGGAGGGGAAAATTCTTCCAAATCTACACCACTGGATCAAGAATTGAAAATTTTTTCCCATCAAAATATGCCCTTTTACATTTAAAAACAACCTACCAAATTTCAAGTCAATTTATCCATCCATTTTAAAGTTATAGAATTAAAACATTTAATGTTTTAAAACTTTAACACCATGTATATCCAATTTTACGAGAGGTATCTACCTACATGCAAACGTTGTAAGTGTCATTTGAAAGCACCCTGTAGATATAGATTTAGTTTGCTTTCATTGTTTTTTATTTTTTATTTTTTTTATGCTGGAACTGCTCCAGTTTCCAGTACTTCTTTCTCATAATTCGAGGAAGGAGCGGTCAATAAATAATATCATAATTTCTCCCAAGAAATAAGATATAAATGGCTATCCAAGATACAACAATAAAGATGAGTATTATAAAGTGTAACCCTCAGTAGGAAATAACAAAGAGTTAGAAGGTCCCCTGATTCAACCCCTCTCGATTTCTTTTGATGGAGATACTTGATAAGAAAAGTGTACATTAATAAACCACAAACTACTAATAAACCCAAAGAACGGATACCCATTGAGATTGCAAAAATAACTCAGGAAGAGTTGGCTGCTCATCTTTCGACGGTACACGCAATTACGAATGTATTCCTTTTATTTGGACTATACTGTATATTTAGCAGCAAAGTAAATATTTAAAGGTTTATTATTGCTGACAAAGAGTAGTTTCAAATCATTATATTATTAGTTATGCGTGGAAGTAAACAGTGGCGATTCAAGAAACAAGAACATATTTAAAACACTTACATTTGAACCATCCACGGCGCAATCTCCATCCCAATACCATTTGAACTGCTCCATTTTTACCATTAACCATCACTAAAACCCGAAATCGACCATTTCCATTTACCGACCGGCGATTGCCACCACATTTATCTCTTAGTCAAAGTCATACATCACAAGGAAATTTCTGTGATCACATATTCTACTATAAATACAGGCATACAGCGATTTGAAAATTTGTGCAGCCACAAAAACATTTCTCAGCTTATTAAAAATTTAAATTCATGATAAACAGTAAAATGTGAGGAATTGGAAACAACCGAAATAATAAATTGTTGTCTGGAAGATCTCGTTGTACCTAGTGCGTCCTAAGAGTGTCTCAATATTTAAAAAATAATAATTTTCCAACTAAGTCTAGTGAATATTCTAAATTTAATGCTTGTTTTATGCTTGGAAAAAGTTGAGTTACAAATTATGAAGAAAAGTAAGTTTTTAAGCAATTTCTTTTATTCATTTATTTTTGTTAGAAAATATGCTAGACTAAATAAATGTTAAAAATTGCGGAAGAGAATTGAGTTGTCTAAAAATACTACACAGGGTGATTCATTAAGAATGTCTAATCTCTGAACTGTAGATTCTAGACCTTAAAATATGATTCTGCTCAACATGCCTTATGCAAATATTGCTAGTTTTCAAGGTTTAAATTTAAATTTTGATTTTCGCAATAATTTTTTATGTTTTCACAATTTCTCTTTGAAAATTGTCAATTTTACGTTTTTTGGCATGAGGAATCATAATTTGCACTTTAATTTAACATTGCTAATAGAGGGCGCTAGTTACACTTGTTTGTGTTAATTAAATCAAAGTAAACTTTTTTTGGGCTAAACTTACAACGAAAGCGGATCATAAAGTGTATTGGAGTAAATGGTGGGCATTTTGAACATTTACTTTGAAGTTTTTTATTTTTGTTCACAAATTTGTTATTGTTGCATATTCAAGGAATAATAAAATTTTTTATGAAAAATTTTTAATTTATTGAACTTTTTAGAAGCAAATAACTCGATAACCGATTGATACGAATCAAAGAAGAGTAACTTTTTTGTAGAATTTAACGCTTTTTAATATTTTTTTATTATTTTAGTTGTAAGTCTAGCCCAAAAAAAGTTTACTTTGATTTAATTAACACAAACAAGTGTAACTAGCGCCTTCTATTAGCAATTTTAAATTAGAGTACAAATTATGATTCCTCATGCCAAAAAACGTAAAATCGCCAAATTTCAAAGAGAAATTGTGGAAGCATAAAAAATTATTGCGAAAATCAAAATTTAAATTTAAACTTTGAACACCCCGTATCTTGGAAGCTAACAATATTTGCATGAGGCATGTTGAGCAGAATCATCATATTTTGAGGTCTAGAATTTACAGTTCAGAGATTGGATATTCTTAATGAATCACCCTGTATAAATTAATTTCTGAAGTGATTTTTCTTTTTATATTATAGAGTTGATAAAATTTATTCTTATATTTTATTATTTTTATTTTAATAACTTTCTGTTCAAATTAAAAAAATATTGGATTGTATGAAATGGTTGAACTATTGACACCCAGAACGTTGCACCAGAAATCCTGTGTTTTTCTCTTCCTAAATGATCATTTCTGAGTTGTCTAGAGCAATCGATCTTACCTAAATTTCAAAAATTATTATTTTACAATAAAATGGATGAGAATATGCCTGTCCAAGCGAATCCCTTCAAAAACTTTCTTAAAATATAGGTATCTGGATTTGAATTCAAATATTGAAAGGAATTTAATTTTTAACCAATTTTTTGTATAATAACTAAAGCTTCAAATTGAAGAGAAAAATTGAATTTTCTTAAGATTTTTTTCTATTATTCAGTAAATAAATATTTTTGTTTAATTTTTTTCATGATTCTTGTTTTAATAACGCACTAATTGATATAAGAAATTTAATAATAAATTTTGATTAAAACCTAAATGATTGACCGATTTGCTCATAGAAGGCTCCAGCGCTGAAAAAAATTCACCTGAAAAAGAAGAAACACAAACAAAATCCACATAAAAATATATCCTCTTGCTGCGGTGTGTTTCCAATATTTAATATATTCATGAAATTATTGAAATAGCAAAAATATTTCAGGCACACTTTCCGAATAACCAAAATAAAAAATAAATTCATAACATTTCAAAAATATTTAAATAAAAAATGATAATTAGAAAAAATAATCAAAATCTGTCAGAAATCTAACAAAAAAATTATCAATTACTATAAAAGTTCAATATACAGGGTGAATCACGACTAACGGGACGGAGGTTTATGGCGAAACGGTAAAAAATTTGAAATGTTTGTCACCTTGGTAGTTTGTACATCCATATAGGATACATTTTAAAATTATTTTAAAATATACAGGATGTTCCAATAAAGTGTGGCGTATCAAAGTTATATTTTTTCTAATGGAACACCCTATATTTGATTGCATTTTCTGATTGCACCCAAAAAATAAAGTACTGTTTCATAATGGTTCCCTATACCTAAATACAGAGGGTTCCGATTATGCTGACTTTTTTAAAAGGGTGAATATTTCGAAAAAAATTAATAATTCATTGATATAATGATTTCTAGCGAATTTCCTCTCACAGCTCAATAGTCGGATATTCGTAGAATGTATTCCACGATTGAGTACTAAACATCTCTTTACAGAATGTTCAAAATTATCAGTTGAATTATTAGATCATTAAATGTGTTATAACGGGCTTATTTCAAATTGAGCACCCTGTATTTCAATAATTCATCATATTCAAAAAAATGTCCACTTTCGAATGATGTAAGGGTGTCCTATACCTAGGTACCTAGGTACTATACTTTTCGCGCAATTTACAATTTTCTTAAATTGTATAGTAAATTGATTTTAAAACATCTGCAATTCTCTCTAAATTTTATACTTATTATCTTGACAAAGCTATTGTGAAGAAAAACAGTGAAGCTGCTAATAAATATGCACACTTATTGCTCCTGAGGTACACTAACTCTTTTTTACCGATAAGTATTTGAGTACATAATAAAACAAAAACACATTATTGATAAAGCAAATACATAAATAGGTACTACGAAACGAACAACAAATTATTAAAAGCAATAAATGAAAAATTACCATAATAGCCATAACACGGATGAGTGTAAACGTTTGGGGAGGGATTGTGGGTTAATATGTTATCGGCCCGTATGTTTTTGACGGATACCTGGACAGAAGAAAATTTTTGAGTTTTTTGGAAAATATCTTCTAGATCCTTTTCGAAAACCTACCACCTAGCATCAGAAAGAAAATGTGGTTACAATTAGACGTAGCTTCAGATCACTTTTCCCACTCACTTTTCTCGTGCTGTTAGGAATTACCTTAATAGAAAATTAAGACATAAATGGATAGGTAGGGGAAGTTCTTGTAATTGGCCAGCTAGGTCACCAGAACTGACCAAGATGGATTTCTTCGAATAGGGTTATAATAAAAATATCCTACAATATGATATTAATAATTTCGGACGCTTTCGCGTCTATAACACCCGGTATGTATGAATAATGTGAGTACATAGTTTGAAGCCAGAATCACGTGCTGCATTGCATAAGATGACAAGCATTTCGAGCATCCATTATAGTTATTTTCCAATTTTTGCTTTTAATAATTTGTTGTTCGTTTCGTAGTATTTATGTATTTGCTTTATTAATAATGTGTTTTTGTTTTATTATGTACTCAAATACTTATCGGTAAAAAAGAGTTATTGTACCTCAGGAACAATAAGTGTGCATATTTATTAGCAGCTTCACTGTTTTTCTTCACAATAGCTTTGTCAAGATAATTGGTATAAAATTTAGAGAGAATTGCAGATGTTTTAAAATCAATCTAGCATAAAATTTTACAAAATTGTAAATTTCACGAAAAGTATAATACCTAGGTATAGGAGACGCTTACACCATTCGAAAGAGGACATTTTTTTGAATATAATCAATTATTAAAATACAGGGTGTTCCATTTAAAATAAGCCTTATACTGCACATTGAATGATCTAATAATTCAACTGATAATTCTGAACACCCTGTAAAGAGATGTTTAGTACTCAATCGTGGAATACATTCTACGAATATCCGACTATTGAGCTGTGAGAGGAAATTCGCTAGAAATCATTATATCAATGAGTTATTAATTTTTTTTTGGAAATGTTCACATTTTTAAAAAAGTCAGCATAACTCGGAACCCTCTGTATTTAGGTATAGGGAACCATTATGAAACAGTACTTTATTTTTTGGGTGCAATCAGAAAATGCAATCAAATATAGGGTGTTCCATAAGAAAAAATATAACCTTGATACGCCACACTTTATTGGGACATCCTGTATATTTCAAAATAATTTTAAAATGTAGTCTATATGGATGTACAAACTACTAAGGTGACAAACATTTCAAATTTTTTACCGTTTCGCCATAAACCTCCGTCCCGTTAGTCGTGATTCACCCTGTATAAAAGGAAAAAAAATTTCAAATATAAACCATAGTTATTTTCACAATTATTTTTCTAATTTTTGTTATTCGTCACAACATTCTCCTACCTTTAGGCATATCGCTTTTCTTGAGCTTAAACGAGACCGATGAAATCTGTAAAAAAAGAGAACAATATTAATTCCAATATTGTTTGTGGAACTTTTGGCATTCGAAACTTTATGCGGCTTGGTAGCAAATTTGAGAATTACCTGCATATAAAATGAAATATCAACACCCTATTTCTTTTATTAATCCTTTTTTTATCCAAAATATATCCTGATAAAAATTTATCAGCTACGCCCATGAGACAAATTGTCTTCTTCTTTTCAGCTTCCCTGAACAAGTGGTCTCGACAGAAGAACACAAGTTCGAAGTCAGTACAGTTATTTTATTTAACAAAAGTTCAAGTTTGTTAAAAATCAGAATACACATACACTAACTCATATAACATTGGTTTCAAATATTCAATGTATTTATTCCATCTTCTGTATCATAAAGAATTAATATATAATTTTATTTTGTCTATGGTCTGTTTAGGAATTACCGCTTAAAATTGTATTGTATTGTGACATAAAGTCGAGGTCAAATTCAAATATTTTCAGGTTTGTTTTAATAATGATTAATTGATTAATGGTTGTAATTTTATATCAACAGGATTAAATTAATACAGATGATTGATATATATTTCTTTTGGCGAAACGTTTCTCCATATCAAGTAAATAATCAATTATAATGAGTTTGTGCACCCTGTCTCAGTTTTATTTGATATTAAAATAAGTTCGGTTTTTTGTGAACGTTAATCACTTGTTCTTTCTAGGTGAAGATGAAATCCCGATATGAAGAAGTAATTATTATTAATATGTACTACGTACTAGTGCTTTATAGTTTTAATTGAAAGTTTCCTAGTTTAAGGAGTTTTTATTATGAAAACAGTACTCACAAATGCCTTAGCTATCCATCAAGTGTTCAATGTTAGTGGTTCATAATACCAAATTTTTTATAGCAGTTCACTGTCACAACTTATTTTGTTTTTTGAACCGCCAGCGAGCGTCCTCACTGGGAAAAGGTTCAAGGTATACTGACTTTTTCTACCCAATGCATTTCTTATGGGAGCAAATTTCCCAGGTACCTTGATTTTCATTAAAACTTACAAAATTTTGACATTTCTATGATATACAAATCGAGTCAAAATTATCTTTTTTTCAAAATCCTTAAATATTGTCCTTTTGGCAATTGGGAATTGAAAAGCATATTACATTATAATTTTCCTCTAAGTTCCATTTGATTCTGTTTATTATTAATTGTACACTGCTCGATTAAAACACATCACTAGCTGTCACTATTTAAAAACCCAACTTTCATTTATTTAAACACTCCTTACTTTAAATACAACCTAAAATTAGTTTCATAAACATGGAGTCAGACATTATATGTATTTGGGGCTCTTCATTTGGTCTTAAAACTTGATTTATTTCCCTTAATATATACTTTTGTAATAGACATGATAATATCTACCCTCAACCTTAAGTTCAGTTGGTTGTCCTGGCTTCTAAATTGTTTTAGAATATGAAATTTTGGCATAATTATTTAGTCCAAAGCTTTATCTCACATCAGGATACCCCAAATTGTTGTCATTTAATAATGTAGTGATAGTCTGTAGCTTTTTGAAATTACCCTGCATACTCTTACACGCATAAAGATTGAAGTTCCTTTATGTGCTATTTTTATTGACAATCAATTACTATTGTCTGATTTATTACCAATTACCAAACCAGTATAAAACAATTAACTTCTGATGATGTAAATGTAATTCGTAAAGCAGTATTTTCTAGAGTTAACAAAAAACACCTGCTTCGTGTTTACTGCATTTTATAGAGGAAGAACTAGTCAGTTCATATGAGGTATTCAGTTGATTGTTTAAATTTGTTTCATTTAAGAATAGTTTTAATGTTATACAGAGTCTGCTATGTTACATTTTTATTTATGATTTAAATATACAGTAACGACACAGAATTTTAATTAGTATCTACAGTTTTATTATATGAAAGATGTTATGCTGGTATTAACATTCTTCTCTAAATATGAATTGATAGGTGCTGCAAGATTTGTAAATTTTTTTGTTAATATACTTAAGTACTACAAATTACTAATATAAGTAAAAATCTCTTACAGCATTTCTATTAGAAAAAAGAGAGATATTGTATAAAACTTCATTAGACCTAAAAAATAATATCAATAACATAAGTTGAAATAAAATGAAAAAGTGTATAGGGAGCAAAACATAGGTACAGTATGGTACAAATGTATGGAATAAATTCAATATTTTTTAAACACTCTTGGGGGAAAATCCTGAAACCCGTGAATTTTTATTTTGTTCTTCGTCAGATCACTTTTTTATTTTATTTTTATCTATGTGAGCCTGGATAATGTCATCAATAAAAAGTCTTAATAAAAATTACAATACAACAATTGAAGTCTTTTCATTACCTATCCCTCACCATATAAGGAAATCGAGAGGAGTTGAATCAGGGAACCTTGGTGGCTCAATTGCTCCACTTCGACCTACCCACCTATTGGGGAAGACGTTATTCGAGTTTCTCACCAAGACGTGTGGTGGCGCACTATCTTAGTGCAATCACAATTCCTTTGTGTTTGGGGAGCAAAAAGATCTGAAGAAATTCTAAATATTCAGGTTTTCTTCGAGTTAAAAAGCGTGTGATTTCGTCTAGGTACTACAACGTCATTAACCTCTTAGACGACCCAGCACTGTAGTGGAACGCGTTTGATGCGATAATTAAAGTCAAGCAGAATCGAACATGGTTAGTACCTTCTTGGATGGGTGACCATGCCAGGGAAAACCATCGTATAGGGCACGACAGCCTACAGCGGACTAATATATCACAGCTCGCAGGCATTATTCCAATGAGCACGAGGGACAATGTAGATATGCTGTCTTTCGGAGGAGACGTAGAGCCGAGGTCCCGAGTCCATGGATATTGGGCTCGGTAAAGAACGCTACCACTGGTTGGAACCCTAGTGGGTTCGCCAAAATTTCCGCTTAGGGGTAGAGTGCTCCCGGCGTCGGTGATTAGCCTCAGTCGCAGAAATAGACCGACGTTAAATAACAGAATAAAAAAAAACATTCAGCCATTATTACATTAATTATTATATTTACATGCAAATTTAAACTAATTTTCAGTTAAATATGTTGTGAAGACATTTCATTCTGTGTCGACAATTGTAATTTTTCTTAACTAAACATCATTATAAGTCAATACGAAATATCTTGAAACGAACTATACAATTAATTGTACATTATTAGGTAAATTCGTGGTTGTGTTTCATCAAAATATAATTTTGACTAAGTACATTGTTTTAAATTTCCACCACTTTTGTAAAACTTTGTCTAAAAGCTGAATTTTACCCTGTAGCCAATCAAGTACAAATATACTGAAAACTCGACGGGGGAGGATCTCTAAAGTGAGAACTTTAAGGTGCACCTTCCCATTTCAATGAAAGCTTGTTAAACATCATATAGCCCGAGGTTTATTAGTCACTGCGAAAGCTTATCCTACTCGGCTACTTAATGAACTGTTGTATGGAGTCGTCGATGCCTCTTAACCACGTAGAACACCTTCTTTTGTGTATTTCGAAGACGTGTTTAACCCAGTTTTGCAGATGTCTGTATTTTTACAGAGTGGGCTCTTTTTATTTTATGCAATATTTGAAGGGGATTTTTTTCTAGCCAATTTTGTTCTGTTTTTTTGGAGTTGTATGATATATATTTTAATCTGAGATGTGAAAAGAACATACACATTAGAAATTTATAGCGATACGGTGTTGTATTCGTAGAAAATTTCAGCAGTACTCAAACCGTATTTCTACCAGGCTTCTCGCAGAAAGCCATATACAGATCACGAGAAGTCTATTCGACCCATAGGATTTACACAAGTACGACAAAGAAAATATGAGAAAAACTACTTGAAAGAGAGAGAAGAATAATTATTCGAAGTCAGCGTTGGGCGTGTCTTGAGCTCCAGCAATAATCTGATATGAAAGCAGCGTTGCCAGCTTTTAAGACAGGATAAAGCCGTATTTAAGGTGGATTCATGCAAGAAGAAATTAAAACAGATTAAGTAAAACTAAGAAGATAAAACCATGTTATTTTTCAATTTAAATCTAAATTTCTTGCATGAGCATGTGCCTGTAATGAAGATGTTCATGTAAGAAACTAAGAAATTGAGATTTAAATTAAGAAATAACATGGTTTTATCTTCTTAGTTTTACTTTTAAATTAATCTCAGTTTTAATTTCTTCTTGCATGAATCCATCTTAAATACGGTTGGTAATCAAACGTTCTCCTGATCCCTGTCACCTTACGCATCCATATTTACAGCTGAACTTTATGCTATTTGGCAGGCACTCCAGTTTTGCAGTACCTATGGCAAGACAAAATCAAGAAACCATGATCGTCTGTGACTCTCTCAGTGTCCTTGAATCAATTTCAAACCCATTTTCAGATGATATCCACTAGTCAAGATAATATTATTTTCCATACATCACCTCCATAATATTGGTAATTATGTTAAATTTATTTGGGCACCAAGCCATGTCAGTATGAAAGGCAATGAAAACGCGGATACAGAGCAGCTCGTGATGCTGCTGAGAAAAAGACAGTAGTCGTTACAGTTTTGAAGGCAGATGACATAAAAGGTTAATTTAAATCTCTATTGAAAATAATGTGGCATCAGAATGGAATCTAGTGAACAACAGCCTGAAGTCAATAAAACCCTCTGGTGGGCCTTGGCGACCTCCAGAAGCACTGCCCAGGGCTGACAGAGTGAAGATTCACAGATTACGATTCGGGCATACAGCATTAAGGCACGCGTTTCTCTTAGAAGGACAAGACCCCCCGATATGTCTTCATTGTGGGGAATTAACCACGGTGTCGCATATTATATGTGAATATCCAGGATATGGAAATATGCGGCAGATTTTCAACATAACGCCAACAAAATCCAAAATGCATTAAAATATTTAAAATCAACCAACCTCTGCAATGAAATATAATTATTCAATGCACCTAAATTGAAAAAAAAATGGTTTTATCTTCTTAGTTTTAGTTTTAAATTAATCTTAGTTTTAATTTCTTCTTGCATGAATCCACCTTTAAAGGAAGAAAATCGAGATTGGTAATATTAATGACTTGAAAAATAAGTGAGATGAACACAAATAAGAATAAATTAATATAGTTCAAGAAAAAAATTGGACGAATTACAATCTGGAATAAATAAAATCTATACACTGCTTTCGATTGAACAATTATTGGTATTTAACAATGTTGCCGACAAAAATTGGGAATAACTTTTACAAATAAATACATTTGGCAACCAGCTGACTGCGCACAATGATTCTTCTCTCTCTTTCAACTAATTTTTCTCATATTTTCCTTTTCGTACTTTTGCAAATCGTATGGCTCAAATAGACCTTTTGCAATCTCTGTATATCTCAAAAACGAAATGAAGTATCGACATGTTCTTTTCTTGAAGCTCGCAAACTAGCGTATTTGCAATCTCGGTCGCCTCAGAGGTCATGTACCGCCCTCAGCATACCTATAGACTCATCTTTTATGCTGTAGGTAGAACGAAAATGTAAACACACTTCCTGACTATTGTCCTCTAAGTCAGTATAATAAACCATTTGCAATGTTTTGGCCTTTAATTCTTCGACCTCTGAGCTACTCAGTTTCGTCGGGTTAGTAATGAAATTAAAATATGTATTGTTAAGTAATTTATAAACATCCCGTCGTTTTTTAAGTTCTAAACCAATAAATTAGTGATTGTAGCATCTCTTCACCTGCATTAGTTTCACCAGGATTTTGCCTAAGGCACGGGCCTACAGTGCTTTGGGACGAATCCGTCACTGGGAGATTGCGCGCCATTTAACTACTTTCTTCAGATCATTAAAAAAGGTCGTAATTTTTGTTTTCATATGTAAAATGAAGTATCTAATAGATCTGGTTGGGTCTCTTCTGGCTATATGGCACAAGTTTAGGTGTTTTCTGCTACAAGCCAGGGAAAAATAACGTTTGAGTACTGCTGAAATTCTCGACGAATACAACACCTTATCTCTATAATTTTCTAATTCGAAAATGGTAAACTAAGAGCAGCCTAATTATACAAATATGTATTGTGTACTGTTTTCTTTATAGGAAGCATACCGGCGATGGGTGTGCAGTTCCCTGGTGCCTCATTACACACGTTCTGGAGAGCGTATGCGACCGTGCCTACGCGTGTGTCAAAATGTCGAACAACAGTGTCCGTACCTGCTGCCGGATCAAACTGTGTCTCCTGGAGAGGCGGCCCATCCGACACCACAATACGCTGGAGAACCGACGTTTCTCTGCCTTGGTATGTACATAACTAAATTTTAATTTTTTTGTTCAGGAAGTAAGTAGAATAAAAATTTTAATTAGGGTTATTCGAAGAGAGATGGCGCAGAAGGTTAGTTGGTGCGTTTGATTGACAGCGCAGCGCTGTGGTGAGAATAAGTAGTAAAACATAATTTCAGTGGAGTTATCGTTTCAAGTAGGTACTTAAGTAAAAACATCCTAGTTTTGCTGTTTAACCTCAAAATGATGGATATTTCAAAATGTGTTCAGCTTTTGGGTGCGCCATCTCTACTCGCAAAGTGAGGTGGCGTCAAGGAAAATAGAATGGGAGTGAATGAAGCTGCTAGAAATTTTGGGGTACCAGCAACTACTCTACGAACAATAAAATTGAAGCATTGTCTAAAGAAAATTCCTCTTGGCTCTTAGACCCTCCTTCAAATTGGGCACACTTGCTGATTGAAAATTGGTAGGCTATAGGTGAATGAGCTGCCTTCAGAAACTTATGCGAATACTCTTGGGCCTAGCCCTGGAAAAATACTGGATGATCTGGCCTGTTTCAGTTGTTTCTGATTCTATTCAACAAAGAATCATACGGCTGGCAGACATTTTAACTACAGAGACAAATTGACGAGAGAAAGAGAAGAGTAGCTAAAGAAGCACAGAAAACACCAGAAAAAGACAGGCCAAGAAATCTGAAGTGACCAAAAAAACAAAGAAATCTTCGTCCACAATTTAAGATTTGGAAGCACCAGCATTGTATGACTCTTCAGATTAAATAGACGGTGCTGAGGAATGCGGTGTGGATTCTCAAACCACAAGATGGGGTTAATTGCTTGCGATGCTTCCATTGGATCTACACGATTCCTTCTCCAAGTTTGTTACATTTTGCAATGACTGCAGCATTCTTCCATTCTTCCATTCAATAACTGTCGCTATCATTTTCACGAACAAAAATTAGATGTTAGTTTTCCCACGTGTTGTAGTAGTGTATATTTTTCTTTTTAAAAAGCTCCGATGCAAATATGCGTAGCTTTTTTTCTATTATTGCTGATTATTCTCATGTTTCCACTATTTTCTGGTAATATTCTCACAACGTTCGTGTTTTCCAAGTGAATGAATAAATGTCATATCCCACGTCCTTATGACTTTACATAAAATGTTCACAAAACAGATGTATGTTTTTTATATGCAGGGTTATGTAGTCCGAGAGTATACACTCGTTGAATGTGCTCGCAAAGTAGGAGTTTCTGTCGAGAAGTCCGTCCACTATTAATGAAGTTTCATTAGTGAAGTTTTTTAAATACGTATTAAGATCCACGTATTCGAATTTACAGGTTTTAACCGTCAAAAAGCTTTTACTGCATTTTAGGTTAGTTAAAAATCACAAGTAACTAGATTGATTCGTGTGTCAAATCTACAACTTAAAACTAATTTATTCTGAATTCATGGATATGCCAAACTTGTTCACTGTTCTCAGTAAAATTTATGAAGAAATACCCTGTGGTTGATTGATTGACTAGACACCACAGCTTTCAGGCTTTTTGAGCTCTTAGCTGTTCCGTTCATGTGAAGAGATCAGACTTAACTGTCTTAAAATACAAAGCCTTAAGTGTTATTTGGTTCATAAAACACTTAATACCTCACACTCTACACCCAAGCGTTCACAAACGCACCACGAAAATCGCCGAGAGTGCACTGTTCGCCATCGGAGAAACTAGATGCGCAATTCGTATAATATGTACACATGTTCTTCTTTATAGAGGTTAATAAGGCACCGGCAATCGGTATTTTGTTGTTTAAGGTTAGATCTACCAGTTTCCATCAATAGATTTTTAAATTCTACTGGTGATAATGTAAAAACATTCCTCAATTCATGTTTTTTCTGCAATCAACGTAAAATAAACAACACATTTCAATGTTAAGATCAAATTTTTACAGTGTAGATCCACAAATCGGTAATCGGTAGGAAGCGCCCTTATCGTTCAAGCTGATTTCTCCCTAGGCGCCTTCCCCGTTGTCTAACTAACACGTACACTATATGTTTTCGGTCAACACCTCTCCCATAGATTATGAACGCACTCCTTATGTCATTAGTCATTTTTGGTTGAGCGCGAATTTTAAACTAATGGCAGTTTTGGAAAAATCAGGAGTAACTACACCGGACGTTTCCTTTACTAAAAGAAGTGTTCATTTTAGTTTTGTTAGAATACATAAAAAGAGTAATCTTAAAGCATAAGACAGTTAGTCGATAACTTTAAAACGGATTTTTTCCCAATTATAAAACAAATTTGACACCGGAAAACAAGAATCCGTATCAGTTATCAAATTTAAAAAGCGACATACGTTTCTGCCAATGGATGGCATCTTGGATGCCTTGGAGATTTCACGTAGATCGTGAATTATTGATTGGAGTTTCACGTTGATATTTACAGCGGCGAAGCTGTCGCATTTAGAAGAAGTTGCTGGCAACAATAAAACATACTAGAGCGGTATTTAGAGAGTGGGTGGTCTTTTTAGTTGAGTTTTGGGTATAAAGAATGGTCTCCGAGACGAAATAAATGATGCAGAAAATATTCTACTTATGGTGGTTTCTCGAAGGAGCAAAAACTCCCACATGAACCACTTTCAAATATTAACCACTTCAGTATATTACCCGGTAAGATTGTAAAACAAGCAAAAAGTTTCATTCTTGTACAAATGTTTGAATAAATTTAGAAAAAAATATACTTTTTTTATTAAGTTATGGATGATACAATTTTTTTCATGCTACAGACGTTTCCAGTTTCACAGTAAACAAACACTACAGTTTATTCCAACAAGTACATGGAGTATAGACACGCAATAATCTTCTTACTAACAGGTGTTTACCGTATATCACAAAGGTTTACTCAAAATTGACCGAAATATTCTCAGTGGATGCTTAAATCTAAAAACAAATATGTTTATTTCAAAGCTTACTGATAATCGAAAAAAATTGATGAACCATGAAAAAACCTGTAACCCCCTTTTCTCTACGCATATGGTGGCTCGAGATCTCCTCTAAGATAAATTGACAGACGTGCTCCGCAGCCATCGGTGCCAATCTCAATTACTTGCCAATCATATGGACATGTTGGGATGGCGTGATTAGTGTGCATGACTTGTTTTTGAAAGAAGGTTGAAGTTACAAAAATTTGATGACCTATAACCTTCCAGTAATACTTAAAGGGACCCAAACAAAACCAAAAATATGGATAATGAAAATAACTGAGTTATGTCATCTCTTTTAAATTCGTGATTACTATGAAAAAAGAAGCTAAGACAAAAGTACATAAGGTTATACATTCCCGAGGGAATTGTAACAGCTCCAGTGGAGCTCTCTGATTCATGTAGTGCTTTCACAGCAAACTTCTGAAACAGAACCGAGGGTAGTATACTTCGCAAAACTAAATAGTACTGTGTATGACAGTTGCGCTGGTGTGACCACAGAGTACACCATCTAACAAGAGGCGAAAGAAAGTAGTTTTCGTGATCGCAAATTTGTGTGCACATGCGTGAATTAATTAGTTTATCTGTCAATGTCAAGTCAACACTTCCGTTCATTGCCCTCAGTTCACCGTGTATTATTTCAAGATTAGGTTAAAAATGAGCCAATTCTTATTACATACATGAGATGACTAATAAGGTGTTAGTAGTGAAAAAAATATTCTATAGACCTAATTGGGAGGGATGTTCAACAACACTACTATTTTTCTTAGTGTAGTGTTACTTTTCCCAGTGTATCAAGTAGTTTATGTGTCAATGCCTCGACGTATTTCCGCTCAATATCGTGTAGTCCGACTTCAAAGGAACCGACAAAGTTTTCGTCTCTTGTTAGATGGTGTACTTTGTGGTGTGACATGGAACAGTAAACTTTGTGGTGTGACATGGAACAGTAACAGCGGACTGAGAACTATACAATACTTTTTGGACAATTGACAGTTGACATAAATCTATACAAAATACTTTGGATAATCGACAATAACTGACACAACTATACAATGAAGCGTTTCCAAGTGAAATCATCCCGCACCATGTTGTCAGCTGATCACGGACAACCTTCAGAAAGATGGGTTTTTTACTGATTTGAATATAAATCCAAAACAAAAGTTAATTGTTTTTGGTAAATTTGTGTACTAGTGTGTATTAGTGGCATACTATAATAATATAAAAGTGTAAAAAAGCAATTGTTGTATTATTCGGTTTGACTTTAGAGAAGGTTTTCCGGTGACAGAAATAAATGGAAATGGAAAAACACTCCTGTTGAATTGACAACTCACACACAAAACTATTTGAAGAATAATGAAATGTTTAAGACCAAATAGACCATTCTAGAATGTCACTAACTGGTCTGCCATTTTGTGCTGGGTCCTCATGTCATATTCCAATCAGTTTTTATTGTTTACTGGAAAATATATTCTCAGTACTTCGAAGGTCATACATGGAGCAGTGACAGCTGACAGAGAACTATACAATGCTGCGACCATCGATAGCTGACATAGGAGTATAGAACAATTCTATCAAATCGACAACAGTCACACAAGATTATTTGGAGAATAATGAAATTTCTCTTTTTTTTAAAAGCCAATTGACTTACGACCTGAAATCTTCGGGTACACATGATAGGAATATGTATGACCTTTTTTAGACTATTTTACGCTTCAATACGTTTGTGCAATGATGAAAGATCGCCCAGTTCAAAGGCTTTTGTTATTCCAAACTTTCTCACGTCATAAATCTTCTTTATATCAACTTTAAATCACTTTTAATGTACTTTAAAAGCCTAGTATTAGACGGAATATGGCACAAGATCCATAGCATGTAAAGTAGGACAAGCACGTCACACGTTTTTAAATATAAAACAATAAAAATTCTCACAAAGTTTCCCGAGCTCGGTATTTTTGTTTTTATTGTGCTGTCATTTTGTCGGAAAATTTAGAACAGTTGTTGAATGCATTTCCAGACAAATAAATGTGCTACGTATATGGCATTAATTAGCTATTTGAGCGATGCATAAATCAAAGACAGATTTAATACACAGGTACAAATATCTGCGACATGAGATAGGGCTGGACAATTGAACGCATCAAATTAGTCTCCGAATTGACATAGACTGGCTAATAGTATTTGTGTAGCTGGTTGCCTATACTAAATTCCAATTTAATTTATGTTTGGTTGTCTACACCGTCTATTGTTTATAAGCTGAGTTCGGAATGGTAAAAAGTGTCAACACTGTTGCGTTCGTTAATTGGTCAGTGCAAATATAGTGCACACTATTATTGTCTTGGGTAATACTTCGGGGTATGAATGGTGTAAACATGGTGGGACACAGTTTACTCGGTACAAAATGGTGGTTAGGTGTTACACACTGATCACACCATCAGCACGTGACTAAACTCTGCACTACACGAACACAACACTATACCACCGCACCAAAAATCCATTCCAAACTCACCTAGTATATACAAAGATGAAACATTTTTCATGGATAATCTAACCTAAGATCCTCAAACCAGTGGATTCTCCAGAGATTAATCGTGTAGCTTTCGCAATCAATTAGGACAGAAATGTCTTTTTAACTATTTACAGCGATTTCGGACGAAATTAATCACTCTCCAAACCGTTTAGTGGTTTATTAAAATGGTTGGCAATTCACCAGAGGATACATCGTGTCGAAACTGACTTTGCTTCAGACCGAATTTGGGATATAGACAGAACGTTGAAAGTAAGAAAGTTCAGAGAGACATTTAAGAAAATATCTCGAAGATCCGTATAAAGGTACATGTGGGATTATGCCCGTCTTGAATATTTTAGTGGGGGTTAACACGAATTCGAAATTAATTGCTCGGGTCTATTTATCTTACTCGTGATAAGTTTGTATAGGTATAGGATGTGTAGATAGTGGAACTTGATTTTTACTTTTTGAAAAATTGAAATAAAACATTCATAACATTTAGTATTATTCTTATTTATTGTGTAGTTTAAAAAGAGTTTAGTAATATCTTACAAAAAATCACAAAAGCCTCTGAGAATTGAATTATCATGTTTTTGGTAATTTTCATAGAATAGGCAAAAAATGTATAATGAGATTTGCACATTAATAACTATTGCTACACGCCATGTATAATAACATGGTTTGCCGTGGTATATGTTATGACTCCTTTGAAGGTAAACTTCTTAGCATAAGCGAACATAAATTACATATTGGCGCCCAACGTGGGCAAACTAACGTGTATTATTAGTTAGGGCCGGTCTTTTCACCTCACAATAAAGTCTTTGATACCTATCTATCAGATAAACCTATAAAATTATTTCCTAGCTCTTATACATTATCTACATAATGATTATCTTCTCTTTTCAGCTTAAAATTATCTTTAAGCTATTTTATTTTCTTCTTAAAATTTGTATCAAAAAATGCTGCGTACGGCATCTTAATTTTTTCACTAGAAATATGTATACAACGAAGTCTTTACCTACTTCTATGTTTATTTCTATTTCTATTGATGCCTACTTAATGAGTATAATGCCTCATATCACAAGGCGATTATCCAATCTCATCAAAGTCTCATCTAATTGTTATTGTGGAAAGGTAAATTACGCAATTACAATGTAATTCTCCAATTTCAGTCTCTCCCTAGGTAACGTTCAGATTGGAAAAGCTAATCTTCATCAAACCGTTATGTTAATGTGAAATTTCCAAACCTCCTTTTTTTTGGAAATCGGCAGTTCACGAGAGCACTATTGAAAAATTGCTTCATAGATGGTGGAAAAGTCCCATACTATGCACACCGATGACAATACAATACTCCACTACTAGCTGTGAAGGTGACAATTATTGCTTCTTCTAGCCAACTGAGAAGTTGAATTTCTCTATTGGGAAAAGTAGAATTCGATAGATGGCGCTCTGAAATGTCAATGTCATCTTACCAACGAGTAAAACAAATCAGCTGCCCTATAAGCCCTTTGATATTTAATTGGTTTTATTTTGCTGTTTTAGTTATTTTCATTCATTATTTATTATTCATTATTCGTTATTTTCTCTGATTGTGCTTTAGTATTTTGTGTTGTTAAACTAAATTTTGACTCGTAATATTTTTATTTTTGGAGTTATAGGTATGGTTGATATTTGTGAAAAATACAACAAGCGTTCAATTAACTGTTTAGTTTTAGGTCTGATTTCGTGTTTTTATTTTATTTTTGATATAGTTATATTTACAAAAGTTGTAGGGAAGGTAGGTTTGTATTGAGTGATCTGCAATGAAAACAAAAAATAGAATAACATAACCTCTTCCATAATATCTCTGATTATATAAGGATATTACCTCAGAAATGATGACAGTTGAGTTAAATAGAAAAACACAGTTTCAAACAAATAAAGTACAAGTTTACGGTAATTACGTTGACTTGCATATAATACAAAAACAATGCTGAACGAATTATTTTACTCGTTGCGACAGTTACAATTTTTTCCGCCAGTGGTCTCATTGAATTCTGCTCCGCCCAATTAGTGGTTAATAATTTCTTTCTATTATCAACCTCGGTCAATAATGGACAAATTCAAGTATTTTGAGAATCTATGTAATATTTCAACAAAAACTTGTGCAACATAATTTTGTATACCTAGGAGATTGTCTTTAACACATTTGCTGCTTAAAATCACCTATCAAGATAATATTATTTGTCTCATCAACTCTTCTGCACAGCATTGCACCGCCATTACCTCTGCCTGAAAAGACAGTAGCATGTTTCCCTAGGCTTAGGAGAGATCGTGATCTTCTCGTGATCTTCTCTTGTACCCCATATATTCCGGCTCCTACTCCGGAGTCTGTTTTCGAGCCATCAGTGTACCAGTTGAGATTCGCTGTTATAGGAATAATATACTATTAGTTTGTTCCAATGTCCTGCCAAGAATCTTCGGCTATAACGTATTCTTTCCTCACAGTTATTGGATACATGATAATATTTGTTGTTTCACTAATTTAACTATCGATACAAAGGGGTGTTAAACCGTCTGGTTTTTGGTATTTTATTAAAATATATTCACTCTACAGCCCAAGCCTCTTTACTAAAAAAGCATGCATGTCTTGCCACTAGGATTTGATATTATTACCAACACATCGGTATTTTCAGGAGCTTTGACTCCGAACAGTTTTGCCTTGCACCTTATACAAATAATCATCAGTTTGAGGCACAATGCTTTTTCTTAACTTCCAAAATCCAGGGTACTTTTCTTTAACCCGCTTCTTCATCGTAAAAATCAATATTTCCCTAAAACTTCACAATTTTCCCGTTTTTCTGTTATTGAAGCCAGTAACGACAGATGCCACATAAATGGTTGGCGCAGTTGAGAAGACAATTATTAATTATCCTCTTTTCACCGGACTTAGTAGTACCATATACAAAACACCACATTCCCAGACTTCATGTTACTTGGCAGTTGTCTGGGAGTGTTGGAATTTTCAGTACACAATATTAAATATTTATGAATCTATTATAATATATTTTTTAGATCCCAATATTCCCGAATCCGGCGAACAGCGACTGAAATCATCTCGAGGAGAAGAAGACTGTTGTTACAGCTATTGCTTATCAGCGGGCAGGGGTGCAGAGAAGCAACAACTCCAAGAAGAAGACATCGAAAGAGCGAACGGCGGACGACACAGAGACATCCTAAGCGTTTGCGAACACTGTCCAGGGCGGCCTCCAAACTCGTCGAGTCCCTATAAAGGGAGCTCCTCCCCACGGACATTTAACAAAGTGTTTCTCCTATGGACAGCATGGATAACATTTTTACAGACAGAAAGACTTGTTTCTTTGTTGGTTATGTGCGAATACGGTATTCGGACGATGATCCACTTCTCGAAAGTATGGAGACATTCGTGCTCATAGAATTTGTAGAAGTTTTAGGCGATATGTGTTCTGATATTGGAGGGCCCAAACAGGTCTGTCTGTGGTCATGCATGTTGCTCAATTTTCTCAGTAACACACCCTACGATCTACGGTGGCTGGTTTGATACACGTTTTTTAGATCCATTGCTTGAAATTGAATTTTTTTTTCAAATCAAAACAAAAATACGATCACTTACTGATATTATGTACCAAGTACACATTGTTTCTGTCACTGAGACCTCTTCTTTATCAAAATAACTCATTCATTGGTATACATACATATAAATTGGCGCATTCAGCTGGGATCAACGGTTGGAATTAAGCACAAAACATGTTGAGCATGCTAACTTTCTATTAACATTCTCCCAGTTTTATTGGATATAATTATTTCCATTATTATTGTCTCAATCCAACACTTCGACAGCGCCAGAGTCGATCCTTAATCAATCTGCTAGCGGAGTGGCACTTCAGCACGCGTGCTGCTAAACGGTTACCCATCCTCAATTCAGTCTGCCTGAATGTTATCGCACATGCGCATTTTCATTGTTATTTTAAGGTAACGAGGTAATTAAAAAGTTCAACCTGTGATTATTCTTGTAAATAAAAGCAGTTACTACTTATCAAAGACAACAAATTAATATAATTACGATATTAGAAAATAATGTATGTTTGTTTTACGAAGATAATAGTATAAAATAGGGTTAGGGTACCTAAATTATTTTCCCCATGATTAAATGAGCATGACACAATTCGGCACGCACCGAAAAAGCTTGCAGCTTGCAAGCTTGCACTTCCAAGTCGGCGCGCATGTCAGCACGAAATTGAATTGAGGATACTTACGTTTAAACGTCATTGTCCCAGCACGCGTGCCGAAGTGCCATTTCGCCACTAAACTGATTGGAGATGGGCCTTAACAGTTAAGAGGCACCAACCCGCTGAGCTAGCAACTCAACAATGAGTATGTTTGAATGCGTCCATAGTAAGTATTTTGCTGTTTTCAAAATCAGAAAAACAAGAGGTTATGCTCATATGGATATATTATTGCTCCGGAATGTTATTATAATTATAATTCAGAATAAAAAGTAGTTTGTTGTAAAACTATCCATGTAAATACTGCTGTACTAAGGTTAATAAAACTATACACTCCAACTACATATCTGCGTTATGTTCACTTACTCGCCTTTGTGGTTTTAAAAGATTAATTTTTCTAAGTTAAACAATGGATCTAAAAGTATCTTAAAGATTATAATATTGCAATAATCGTAATAGGATAATTAAATTTAATTTTATCGTAAAAAAGTGTTCAAATAAAATATAACGTACAGTTTTAACCACATACTTTTAATTATCGTACGTATAATACAATATCTGTACATTGATATGAGAATTTAAATTATATCGACAACAGGAAAAAAAACGGGTATGCCATATTTTTAACGTGAAACATAGAAAATAAGCTGTAAGCTTTACGATAATAATGATAATGCAGTTTTGATTCTAAACAATATATACGAACTGCTTATGATTAATAAATTATTTGTTTAGGATCAAGTGGATCTGCAGTTAAAGATGCCTTAAGGAAAAATAATTGCATTGAAATCTGTAGTTTTCCAATGGGACATTCAATATTACCTGAATTAATTTCTATTTTCCAAAAAGTTAACAAAGTAGAATCTTAAGTGAGAACGAATAAAAGAAAAAGGTAAATATTACTAAAGAAGTAGGTACGGAGAAAAAAGGCATCAAATTATTATTATTTAAAAGATACATGTACCAGGTGGGTAAAATAGAATCACCTCTATATCTAAAAAATGTATAAATTGACTATTAAAATATATACAAGGACACAAGGAGGCTTTTAAACGCTAAAGGCTTTGGAAATACCTTAAAATGCTGGAGATTTAAAATATAAAACTCAAAAAATGGTTTCTTTTTGTCCAGCTAAATGTGAAATAAGTTGTCCCAGCAAAAATAACTCATTAGAACATAACCTAACCGTTTGCACCGTAAATCAAAAATTGATTGCTCATTCTAAATGGAACACCCCATATATTATTACTTACCTACATTTTCCGATTCCACATCCACAAAATGTTGCAGTTTGTAAGCTTGCTTTTTACGTTGATAATATAGACCATCTTATAAACAGTTGACAGTGGAATTTTTATTTAATCAGAAGCTGCTGTATTGACTTTTCCACGTAAATTCATATATGACTTCAACTAACCAACAATCATTCGTCAGACGAATAAATTATGATAGGCAAGATTTCTCTTGCTTGTTTTTCATTGGTTTATCATCAGATTCGGGCATTACATCACGTGGATTTGCCCTAATCCATTCACCCTTCCCTCTCTGTACAGCTCCTTCAATTATTTTCCTTGCTCTTCTCAATAAATTAACCATTTGAATCTGTTCTAATCAAGAACAAATAAGGTGATGATTTTGAAGAAACAGTTTATGATTTTATAAATGTGGCAACGTCGGTAAAGAAGCTCCTGCGATAATTACTCTGCTACGGAGATGTGTAAATACCGCGGTTTTAGTTGTCAATTGTCAATTCGTTTTTGTAAATGCTGTATATCCTGGTTATCACCTGGTTATTCACCTAAATGTTAGTATGGTATTAGTGGTAATTGAAAGTCATTTAGTTGGTCTTCGATGGTGACATTTCTTGGTTAATAAAGGGCTAAAACCAAGGTTAAACCCTTGTGTTCGCCTAATATATTGCTATAGTGTGTACGTACTTCTTAGTCTGGACTATACGCATCGACAAAACAAACAAAAAATAGGAAACGAAATAACATAAACTGTTCCAAAGTCGGTCACATTAATATTGAATGACCTAGGCAAGTGGATAGCTCAATGCGAGTCGTCCAATACGCAGCCGACGTAGAATAGATCACGCATGGTCTTTGTACGGTGCGTATTTTGTCCCCCCACTGTTTACATGCGGTTTTTCTTGGGATCGTCCGGACTATAGGTACCGTTCGCGCAAGTACCTAATGTTAGAATTTTACATTCATGCAAATCGGTACGAAAACACCTAATATATTTCTTTCGCGTTCCAAATGATTATGTATTGTTCTTGGAACGGTACATAAATTGTACCAGCTGGAAGGTGGTAATAATAGACGATTCAATGCTTGGCTCTCAAATTGACGGAGCTGATATGCTCATGTTGATGTGTTAGTTGGAGAGCAGTCCCTAATTCGCGTCTGCGCAGCACTAGATACGATTCCAGAACGGTTCAAACTTGCCAGTGGGAACAAACCTAATGTTATATATGTCACAGTTTTTTCTGAATAACTTTTTGGAATTAATTTAGGTATTGTAACATTGGAATATTACCGAAATTATTGCAATTCCCAGGTTGTGCGTATTTGTACAGACTAAAATGTTTTAGAAAACGGCAACCGCTTGAGTATACCGACCTGTCGATGTACCTATCCTGTTGAAAAATGATAAAATATAAAAAAATGCGCACAATACATTTTCATTAATTTCTAAGATTTTACTGTGTGTACTTACTTAACTCGTTTTATATTTTTGTATAAACCGTTCTTTCTATTACAAATTGTTGTTAAATATGTAATTAAACATAATATCTATGTGATTTAATGGAAAAAAAAACCACACGACCATTTTATACTAGAAAAATTCGATACCGATATTAGAACGGATGATTTTCACTTATTACATTTTGTCCGATGCTTAAAAAATTATCTATTTAAATAAGCTGATATTAACATTTAATATCTGATGATGGAGTAAATTCTAATAAATCTAGTTTATATGTAAATACAACCTTCTAAATACCATCTCTAGATTGTACTTGTGATGGAACTTACAAAAATAAAAGGTACAACGACACTAGTTTAAGTAGTCATAGAATAATAACCTTGTATGTTGTTGAAAAATATATTTAAAATGCCGAAATAGGTAAATGTGTCATTTAAAGCGCCAATCCAGAAAGAAAATAACAACAAAGACAATAGTGGGCACAAAATATGAAAAAAATACCAAGGACAATAAAGAATTGAAAAGAAAAAATGAGTATTCACTTGAAATAGTTCAAAGATAAAATTATAATGTAAGAAAAATCAAATACTTTTATTTAATACAGGCCTAAGTACAGGTACACTTTGGCAAATACAGGAATTAATGTGGAATAGCCACGCTCTTCAATACATTAGCGTCTAGCCGGTCACATAGCATGGCTCCCGAACGAGAGCTTATTTACCCAACTCGGCACCAGTTTTGTCAAATTTAAATTTTTGAATCTCGGCACTCCCCAAATTTAATAGTTGAGGTGCGCATACGTCCAAGCAGCTTTTAACCTTCTATTCGATGTGATTGAATGAATGTAAGCAGATTAGCCTAGTTGTTAGGATACTGCGCTTGCAACCCAGAGGTCGTATTCTATTTTCTATTTCTATTTCTTATTTTCTGATATTTTTATACATAGTTACACTTTGATCAACCGAGTTTGGGCCTGGGTTTTCTTGTTTTTTTTTAGTTTTCTATCTCTTATTTTCTGATATTTTCATACATAGTTACACTTTAATCAACCGGGTTTGGGCCTGGGTTTTCCTGTTTTTTTTTAGTTTTCTATTTCTTATTTTCTGATATTTGTATACATAGTTACACTTTGATCAACCGGGTTTGGGCTTGGGTTTTCCTGTTTTTTTTTAGTTTTCTATTTCTTATTTTCTGATATTTACATATTTACTTCAAGGACACATTGGTTATCTAAATAAAGTCTTCGACCCCAGTCAATATGGAAAATCCCCAAAAACAATAACCACTTGATATATCCCTTCTGCAAAATATTCGAAAAAAAATTGGATCCAAATCAGTGAAATTGTCTAAACACTGATACATACCTACACTAAAAATGAATAAAAAGATGTATGTTGATGAAATCACATCATATTATTTCCATTATGTTAACAATTACTAATGTACGCTCGGTAACATTAGCTCCTGATTGGCTCGTTGCCATGACCTTTCGCTTTCTTTAGTTCGCATATTTTCCGGGGCTCATGTTTGCTTCTGTTAACTGTAAATGATGGTAGTAGGGATTAGTACGGTCCTTGACATACATCCAGATTAAGTTTTAAATATTGGAATTCCCCCTAAGTACATTCTTATTTCATATATATTTGTATTGTTCTAACATATACTATTAAACAGTTCTAATAAATACTATTAATACCTTCATTCAAGTCTCCGGAATAAATGTTACTTAATATAATATTTTATTCTGGGGTACAGAATTTACTACTTTGATTATTTACCGTACTAATTCACCAAGCGCAAATTACCCTCTTCGTCATCCAAATACTTTCTCATTTTAACTTCGTGCCTCTCGTCCGTTTCACGACATTCACTCCTGTGTCTGCCAAACTGTACCTACAACTTTTATATCACCAATCTTTGTGTGCATTTTTGATCAATTATCTATTTCCAAAATTTCAATTCAAATGAAGAAGAATATGGTTCTAATTATTCCATTTATTAAAATGATAGCTTGGCATTATGGCTGGGATCACAAGAATTAGAATAAATATCAAATATACAGTAATACACACTACAAGACATACAATAATCTTGAACAAGCTTTATAATACAGGTTGACTTTTATTTTCATTTGTGTTTAAAAGTGGATCATTTCTTTGTTATAGTTTATCTCTCAAAGTATAATATGGTCTTCACTTTTGACGGCAATCATCTAAATACGACCAATTACGAACTCCTTAAAAGAATTTTACCTGAAACGAAACCCAACAACAGTCGAGGTACAAGGCAAGGACGGGCCTTCCTCATTTAGGAGGAAAAACAAAGGATGTATAATAAAAATACAAAAAGATTTGATTTTTGTGAATTTGATCCTTTTTTAAAATAATTTTAAATGGTCCGCCACTGGCGATCTCTTCTACAGCAGCTATTGGTCATATGATTAATTTTATTATTGCCGGCAAAAGCGAAAACGGTATACTTTGAGATAAACTATACAAGAGTTATTTTGAGTCTCTGATGCTTTCTTCAATAAATCGCTTGCAAAATGTCAGTCTGCAGGACGTTGATTTCTACATTTTCCTTAAAAAACGCTTCAAAAGCCTTACATGAGGTTGATTATTGAAAAATGTTTGCTATATCTGTTCACGTATAAATAAACGTATGTCCTGTTGAAACGGATGCCCATTATATCAAACTAGCCTTAAATAAGAAATGTGAAGATGGGAGAAATGTAATCCTAGTGCCTTTTTGAAAGCAAAAAACTAATATGTCTTTGAACCGTGAAAATATTGGTACTCTTTTTCGGCATTTTAGTCCAGCTTCCAATAAAGTTGTACATTAATAATTAAAATAAATATAAAATGGATAATCAAAGTGAAAATCATCTATGTCTTTAGCGTCGGGGTTTTTGATTTCATGCTACGCAGACAGATCTAGTTGGTTACTTGGTATTCTTTTTAGAAAAAAAAAATTATAATATTTAAGCACATAGAATTTGTCTAGGACTGCATTTGATGTGGAGTCAGCGAAATACCGACATTTTTGTCAATTATTCGGTATTTTTGTATGACTAATAGGCAGAAAACAAGTTTTCGTATACCAATTGTACTGGAAAATCTAGGAAAAATCTAGGAAGGAGTTTGGTATTAACTGACTCTCATTTTTTAAAATGGCTGTTGCAAAAGTATGAAAATTTTACTATATAGTTGTTGATGTTGAAAATGTATTTACTAATTTTTTATGAGTTTTAATTTGATACCAGTAAGAGTTTGTTTGCCATGAGAGATCTTATGAAATTCAATAAATACATCCACTTGATGCAAACCAAAGATCTAAATCGGTCCAGTTCTTTTATAATATAAAAAAAATACATGAAAGTATGCTAAATTACTAAGTCGCGCGTTTCGACCGGAAGCAATAATTGGAGAGTTATATTTTTAAGCCAACCTTTCCTTTTTGTTGCTAGTACATCTTCCATTGTTAAATATATAATAAACAAGAAGGCATCTAACATAAGCATATTTTTTATCATTCAATTTCGACTGCAACCAGCAAAACAGTTTATTCCATACAAATACAAAAAGAAGATTTCAAGTCATTTTTATAATTGTAAGAAAACTATCATTAATAGCTGCTGATATTTTTACAATAGCCTTCATAATATGCTGTAAAGATCCCTTTTATTTAGTACATGTCAAAAAAAAAGTACAAGTAGGTACCTACAAGCAGAGCAAACTAATCGAAGCTTTTGGTTGATTATAGTTCGGCTTCACCAGTCAGAGGCTTCGAGTCCAGGGCACCAGCTCAGTCTAGGCTTTTTGTGGTCTAGACCTAGAAGTCCATATCCCCAATGAGACAGTCCTTTCTTCACATTTGATGCTTCCTTCTCTTCCATGCACAGTTTTGTTAATTTGTAGATTTCCAACAGCATTATGCCAATTTCAACTAGTTCTATGGAAGTTGAAGATCGTCAAAAGCCAGAGCAAAATTACTTCAATTTCCTAACGCCTTTTCTGTTTTTTAAATGGTAACAAATATAACTATACAGTCAAAAAATTCAAAAAGTAAAAAATCTAAATTTGTGATAGTCAATATTTCTGGTTTAACCAATGTTTTAGAGGCGAAAATTTGAATCAAACACTAAGTTAAAGCAAAGTGAAAACTTGCGTGTTTTCTAGCTTCACTTAGAAGAGTAATTAACTAGCTCTTATGCCCGAGCTACACAAGGCTAGTTTTCGAAGCTAGCATGCTCTGTCTCCGTGTATACTGTTCTAGGCAAGTAACTAGTAATCCATCTTCTCAAGCTATAGTTTAATAAGATGGCGTTCTATTTTTTGAGTTAGTAGCGCCACTCGTGTATGATTTTACTATTCTGCCTTGGGAATCTTGGGATTTAGAATCACGTGGCCGGTAGCTAGTATTCGATTGGCTAATGAACAGACGCCAAGCATTTTCTCTCCCGAGCCGCAGCTTCGTACTTCGAGAGTGATACAATGCCCAAACTGAGTACACCTTCCGTTTCGCGCGGCCAAAATTTGACATGAATCTTAGATGCATGCATCTTAGATTATGTATTTAAGTTGATTTTGGTGAAATTATTTTAAAAACCAGTAAATAAGACCTCATTTATGTAAGGTTATTTATTTATGGTAATGAAATTCAAAAAAAAGTAATACAAAATACGATATAAAGAAAACAAAAAATGATTAACATATTGGAAACGCTTATACCTAATATAAACGACATGTTATTTTTGAGCACAATCAGAACACATCATTGAACAGTGATCGAGACACAAATGCTTTTGACCCTTTACACAATTAAATTTTGTCATTCTCGACCTTTCACTTTGTTTATAACAAAGGATTTCATTTATTGCGCAAAGTCATTATTCTCCTCAGTAGCTTCCTGACTATTGCACATGAGCTAGTCTGTGTATTGTATCAAGTGCCAGCGGAAACGTAAAAATTTTAAAGTTATAGGTTATTTGTATCCATCAGAACCAGAAAAAAAGAAGATGGGAAACAATTTAAAATTGTTATGCATCTCACATATGCATGCGACAAACGGAAGGTTAATGTAAAGTTTATGCAATTGTACACAGAGGAGAAATAACTGTAGAATTCTACCATTCCATTTTATAAAAATAAATCTAAACATGATTCAGCGCTACAAAAAAATAAGTAGGGAATAAATAACAATTAATGACAATGGGTGTACAAATGAGTACCAATAAAATCAAAAGTTTAATCGTATTGGCATAAAATGTTCACTTTAGTTGACATTATCTGTCATCATGTAGACAGCAGTGGCATGTTCCGAGCCAGGATTAAGAGGGACACCAAGTATCTACCTTAAAAAACTGTCTCCGTGTATAATACCTCGGGCATTAACGTACACGTCTCGTGGGGCCAAATTCAAGCTAATAATATACTTTTTATTGTTTGATGGTCGAATATTTTTCAATTAACAATATTTATAATTTTCATTACAGTAAATTGGAAAACATTTAACAATTGTTCTGCCAATTGAATATCATTTTTGTTGGTGCCTTCTTATTTAATTTATATTGTTTGTTACAATTTTCAGCAGTGTAATTTTTTTACGGATGTTTTTTTACTCATGCGACTCCAATAAAAATACTCCCAATATCTAGCAACGAAATTAATTAATAATTAAATCCGAAATCCACTTTTTTGTACAACTTTAGAATATAAACAAATTATTTGTCATTTGAAATGTAAAGTCGCGTAAAGAAAAAACGTTCGTAAATACTTTGAGTTTGCCTCTCCGTCCAAATAAAGTAAATAAATCCTTTTGAGGCACTAAACAGTGGTACAATAAAACTAATTGATAATTTCCGCTTTTGAACAGATTTTTAATATATAAAAACGTTACATTATAAAAAATTGAACCTCTATAAAATATACTTATCAATCAGCCAAAGCAGTCTAATCTGGAAATTTTTTTCGAATGGTTGAAATTTGACTGAAATATTCCTTGCTTCTGCTTTATTTATCGATAAAATACTCATATTTAGGCTAGAACCCATTTGTTGGAATTGAAGTAAATTTGAAATATATAATTGTATCTTCTACCACTAACTCAAAACAATACAAAAACAATTTTCAAACACACTTGAAAAGTTTGCCGGAGGTACTACTGATCATCTCCCGCTGTTCGCCGGCGATTCTCCAAAATATAAACTACTGCGCAGTCGTTGCTTTTCTGGCGCTAGACTCTGCATCAAAATTATTGCATGGCGATTGGCGATCCCACGGAGATTCGCTGGCGATCGACTATGCATACGGATGTAATTGAATCATTCAAACAATATTTTCTTGAATTATAGGACGCAAAGAATAGATAAAATATAAGCAACCAAACTGGGGAGCGATATAGCCGGTGACGTAACCATGGTTTCTAGAGGTACTAAAAGACCATCAGAAAACTATTAAATTTTGAATACTTTACTAATTTGATTTGCTCTTTCGAAAATTGTAAAATTGAAAGCAAAATTTACCTGAAATATTTTAGTTTTATGAGGGTGAGACTTTAAAATAATACAGTGTGTGAAAAATCTGTGGATACTGGGGTAAATACCCATAGCGAAATTGCTTAGTTTCGTCAATATTCATCATCAGAGCAATGATATCTATAATACTTGTGGAAGAACTTGGAAATTGTATTGTGGTTATGAAAGGCCAAAAAAAACTCAGCTTATTTATTCTATCTTTGTAAAATTGATATTTTCTAGGTAATACACTTCGTATGTGACTCGAAAATTTCGATACCTGATTATTGCATTTCGATTTTATACCATGCAGAACTTTCTCACATATGCTACGAACATAATTGAACTGTATAACAATTTACGTAAATTTGGCAAACTATTTTATCGATAAAGAAAGCAATGAACAATACCAATATTAAAAATTCAAATTTAACCCATTAACATAATTTATTTAACGAAATTTGGAATTCCTATGTAGAATAACAAAAAAAAAGAACATACTAATAAAAATTTGTTAACTGTAAGTAGTTTTTTGGAAAGTAGCTAAAAAAAATATTGGAACTGATCTTGTAGCAAATCAATACTACATCTTTTAGTTTAGATTTTGTGCAAAAAATATGTCGACTGCCAAAAGAAACTCACATTGCGTGCTTAGTGATTTAAATATAGTGTTTTCTGAAACTGAATCGTTCAACGACACACCCACTTCATATCAACAGATGACTTCCTGTGTCGATATTTTGTTTTCTTTTTTCGAATGTGAACCCGAAACGACCGATTATTTTGATGAAGAACCCATCTTTGGATTTCCTTTTTGCGAACTAATATTCAATTATTGTGATACTGATAAACCAGTAAAATTTTTTAGTTTGTATTTCCCATTCTTTAATTTTATATTCTTTATTTGAACTATCTGATTTTTACTACAATCCAAAATTTATAAAATACAAATAAGGCATGTATAATCCACAATATTTTGATTTGAAAAACTCATTTTAATTGAAAAAATCTCAAATTGATTAATATTATGTCTCTTTCAAACAGAAAATACAGCTTTTACAGTTCAAAAACCGTTTTCTATGACGTGTCATAACTGGACTATGTTATTGAAATAGTATAACATAGTAGGTACCTATGCGCAAAACAGTGATTGACAGCAGCAAACTAATGACATAATACATTATAATAGTATCTGTATCGGCACTTTGTCAGATGGAAAACGGTTTTTATGACAGACACTGTATGTCCTAATCTTGACAATAACATGCACATTTTGTATGATTTAAGAAAAAATATCAGATTGGTACGTATTTTGCGTCAAAGATCGGATGCTCAATGTTTATTTTTTAATAGAAGGAGTATCTTTCGAGAAAATTTGATTTTCCGACAAATTTTCGAAAAAATAATATGTTTTTTGTGTATTTTACTAATTTTTTGAAATATCCGAGCTTAAAAACCCAATCCAAATAATCCTTTTATCTACGACCACCTTTAAAATTATGCATTTACCAACTAAAAAAAGTGTGTGAAATCATACATTATACATACGTTAAAAAGCGTGCGTAAATGAACAACGCTTTTTATGTGGGACTTTCATTATAACACCCAAAAGCGTGCGTAAATAATCAATACTTTTTAAATGGGATTTTCGGGGGTAATACCACAAGAGCTCAGATTTAGCCGGATATTTTTTGTGGTTGTTTTCGAATACTTACTTTCATTGGCAATTCAACGAGAGCTGTTCTGGAAAAATCACGAGAGCGTAGCTCGAGTGATTTTGCCTGAACAGATCGAGTTAAATTGCCAATGAAAGTAAGCATGAGAAAACCACCGGAAAAAATATCCTGCTAAATCTGAGCTCGCGTGGTATTTGGTAAGACAATCCCATGAATAAAAAACTCAATTCAATTAAACTAAATTAAATTAAATTGATTCCATATGGAGGAATGAGTTTTCTTGGTATTTTCTGGAGTTGATTTTTCAATCTCCCTTACTATTTCTGCTTTGCAAATATTTCCAAATCTCGACATACTTTTTGGAATTGTTATATGCTGTTTAATTCATTCTGTTTTTGACATTTATAATTGTCAAATTGACGTGCATTGCTTGGTAAACAGATAGTACCTAAATGCTAGGGTTGCTACGGTAACGTAATTTATCCGATATTTTTATCCACTTGCAAACTCTCTTCCTTCCTATTTAGCCGACAGCAAACTACGATTTTTGTATTCACAAATGGGAATTATTATACATGAATGGGATTGTCATTTTAACACTCTTTTTAGCCACGTAATTAGTATCTCGTTGCCTTGAATTTAGTCGTTTGTTGTATAAACTTTTGTGCTGTCAGTAAATTTGACAGTGTCAGACATAGTGAAAAATATTTCCTGTTATATTTAGAATTTCAATTACACTTATTTTAAATGGAAGAACCTCGAGAAGAATGCATTTCTTCGGACTGCACACCACCTGAAATTAGAATTCTTTGTTTATATATTTGTTTATAGAAAATTTATTTTTATGTTTTTCAACCTCTTCAGAGTACAATTTTTATTTCTCTTTCATGTGGTCGTAGATAAAGTTTTGTATGACACTTGTGTGTGAAGTACTTTTGCGCACTCGTTGTGAAAAAGGCACGCCTCGTGCGCAAAAGTATAACTTCACTTGTATCATAAATAACTATTCTGCCCGCTGAATGAAGTGTCAGAGTAGTTTTTTTTTATTTCAAGCTGCTATCCATGCAATTTTGACAATTAGCCAATCCAACAGATATAAAGGGTGTCCCAGACATTCTTAACAAAATCTTGGGAGATAACAGAGGGACTAAACATATTTTTAGTAATTCAATTCAATTCAACTTTACAGCCCCATAACTCGTTAAGTAAGGGCGTGAGTATAACTGTTTTTCTTTCTGTTATTTTCCGAAGGTATTGATACGAAATCCTGCGACACCCTGTATCTAAAATCACAAAGTTTGTAGTAAAAATCAGACTATAATCGTCATGAAATTATTAATAAGACTTTTGTTATTAATTTTGTTACAAAAAAATTATTTACAAGGTAAAATAAAAAGCGACTCAACTTAAATTTTGCTTAAAAAATGCCAAAACCTCAAAACATTAAATAATTGTATTCTATTTAGTTACATTGTTTGTAAAGGTTTTTGAATAATATTTAAGTTGATACGTTTTCTGCCAACGCCTTGTATGGTGGAAAGAAAACTAGCTAATATTGTACACGAGCGTCGCATTATTCTATAATAATTTAAATCAGGGTAAAATTATATTATTCTATTCGTTGAATTTAGAAAAAAAACTCAACTTGAAAGTGTGAAACACGTGCAATAATAATGCTAATTTTCTTATTCAATTTATTTAAATTTTAATGAGGCAATATTTCAAAGTTTGATACACATTTTAGTACAATTTAATTTTCGTTCAAAGAAAAAAAACGGAGATTCTATAGTGCTATCCGGCGTTTTTGAACTTTATATTTGAGAAAATTACAGCGGAATTCTCAGCGGTATTCATCGTCGATCAAGAAGATACTCGGCAAGTTGGCGACAGTGGCGTAACTAAGGGCCCTGTAGTTTTGGTGGCACTGGGACTCCAGGCGTCAGCCCCTTATTTGCAAATGCCTATATATGATTTATTTGTTCATGTATAAGATGGGACCCGCTAAAATCCTTGCGGAGGGGGCCCGATTCCAAGTTACGCTACTGGTTGGCGAGAGAAAAATATGTACTTTTCATATTTAACCGTTGGAGATTCGCTTAGTAGAGGAAAGTCACCAAATATGGAATACCATTTTGTTTTTGGGATATAAAAAAAAACTTCATATAAATTAAATCAGTTTAATGTTTTTACTAATCAGTGATACATTTATATGTAGCAATTAACAGCCTTTAATCAAATATATTAGTTATCAAATTAAAATCTAACACAAAAAACAAAATCACAAATGAGTAACCAAATATGGAATATATGGAATATATATGGAATATATGGAATATAAGCATAAATCAACATAACAATAACAAAAATGGACATTAATATCTTTGAGATCAATTAAATAAATATAATATATTGTGATAAATGAAAGAAGTTACATAATTACTTGCAAAAGTCACAGATCGAAGCACAATCATAATGTGCCCAGAGCCCACACATCAAGCATTAAATTTAATATCCCATAATTCGACACCGACGACTATCCATATTTGGATTTTTATACTATACACACTCTTTTAAATATTTTTTAAAGTCACAATATTTCAATTACAAAAGATCACAAAATGGTGAAATAAACATAATACCGATATACTAAATAGTATAACACTTACGTAAACAAACATAACAGCTGGTAATACTCGTTTATTACCTACCTTTAAAATTTTCTGCACTACAATAAAACAAAACACACCTGCCACACGTGAAGCATTCGCGCAACTGACTCGATGGTGTGGGTGCGATAGTTAGTAGACCGAATGAAACAGAAGATGGTCGAGTGTTGCGTTTCATACTTATAGTCTTAGAGAAATGAAGGATAGGATACTATTCCATATTTGGTGACTTTTCTCTACTTATTAAAAAACATGAACATACAAATCACGCGAATGTGTTATATTGTTACCTCTGGTTAAATGTCAAAATTTGTAGTTCAGCATTCAGCATACTTCAAGATAAAGTGAATATTGTAATATCAATTATTTGTATTGTATGAAACCCTATATATTATATAGTAGTTTATTTGACTCTATTTCCACTGATTTTACTATTTTCATTTTAATTTCACTTGAAAACGTGTAAATCGAAATGGCGCGTCATTGCCGGCCATAAAACCATTGGACTTGCTCCAGTCGCCAAGCTGTAAACAACAATATTTTGAATTGTTGTCCGCTAGCGGAAGAGTAGAAGTGAACAGTGACCGAAGTGGGCATGCTTCAGTCAGCAAGCGCTCAACAAAAAATAATATTTTCGGGAGATCTAGCCGGCGCATCGCTGGCGGTTGATTATGAATATCACAGTCCATTCCGTCTAATTTTCTGATATTCCTTGGTAAAAGATTCTAGCTTCAATACTAACTGTAGTTGATTTTTTCCAGGCATTTTCTTTACCATTTTCTAGTAAGTAAAGGAATCACATACAATTGAAAAATAAAGTTACGTGAAACTGCTTATTAGACACTTAGGGCATCACTTGCACGTAAACGTATTGACACTATACGTATTTTATTGACTCTTAGAAAAATGTGTCGTTAATTTACATTTCAATCCATTGAGAGTTCCCCTAACACAACTTCATTGTGGGCAAAATTGTACACTCTGGTCATAATAAAAGTAAAAGTGACACATGAATAAAAACTACGTTTACGGTATACCTATACGTAAACGTAAACGTATATAAATACATCCGAGAAGTACTTTACTGCGGACGAATACGTGTTACGTATTGATCATTGCCCTAAGTGTCTATTAGTAACAAACTCATGTGAATATAAGTCTCACATTTTAAACCTCTTTCAGTGACGGCTCAAAAACGCTGAAAAGAACTATATAAACATCAATGATATTTTATAAAAATGCGTAAAGATTGAAATATTCCCCAGCAGTACCAAATTTTAAAAAAATGTAGTTTATTTACATTATATACAGCTGTATTCAAAATATTGTTAAATAAAACTGTCAGGTCCATGATTTTATAATTAAGAAAATTGTGAAATTGTTTGTGTGCGTAAATTTTAGTACAGAAATCAAAAAATATATTATTACAATAATATGGTAAATGAATTGGAGGCGATTCTAGTTGTAGAATCGTCTGCAATAACAAGATTGTCGCTAGTGGTGTCATATTACTAGCCGTGTTCGTTAGATACATCTTCAAAAAATATGAAATGGTTGGACATTCTAGAAACCATCTTTATTATTAAAGAAATTTCAATATTTGATTTACTGTAAATGTATAATAATATTCACAAAATACCTTCGATCTATTATTTGATTAAAAATATATTTATTTTTCTGTAGTTCGAAAAAGTAAACGTATCCCCAATAAAAATGTGTATTTATATAATTCAGCATGTCCAATTTGTAGTAATTTACAATATTTTCTCCAGGATTCGTCGGGACTCATTTACTTTAACATAAACTTTGGTGATGCATAGGAACTTCCTGTAAAACTACTTGCTACACTAATAAACTTTTTTACATGAACACCATAAAAAATCACTTTCATGCTCTTAAGATCCCTTTCAGGCATAAATTATCATTCCCAGATTCGCAAATCTAGTATTCAGCTGAATAGTGAGAAAGGTTTATTCCATTTCAGTATAATAATATCCATATATTATATACTGCAAGCGCCAAACATGATAGCGAGCCCGCCCCCATGCGCACAAACTCATTTTCAATGTTACCTCCCACTACAGAGCCTGCAAGACATATAATTGCTCTGTACAGAGGCGTATCATTAGCTGCCCTACAATTCTGTTGGCGTTTAGCATTATCTGAATGATTTTTGTGGTATAGGTACGACACTATTTATGTATATAATTTACAGTAGTCTGTATGAACGGAGATTTATAAGTAAATCTAAAACTTTTATGCCCGCTCGATCCATAACGTGTACTTTACGTGGATGGTATCTAAGATATGAAAACATGACATAAAAAATATAATTTCATGCCCAGTAAAAACATGTAAATTTGGTATGAGTTTTTCTTCTACCCATTTTCTGTAGTTTTGATAATTCATGATCGTTGTCATCCCCACATTTGCTTCCTGTTTTAACTAATGCTATAGTCTCTTCTACTTTGCTCATACACATCTTATATACTTCCTCACACAATTACAGCTTGCACGCTATTGAGTGATTTACACTAGTTGGGCGTTTGCGGTTTGTAATTGGTGACTACTGTAGCATATAGTGAATCTGGGATTCCAAATGTACGACTGAAAGAGTTTTTAGAGCGGAGGTTATCATTGAACTAGAATGAAAGCAGTTGTTTCGAGCTCTAACTGCATTGTTTTTCCAACACATGTTTACTTGCATACATTTAGTGGGAATTTTACTTCAATAGAAAATAATCTTGGAGTTTTTTAACTATTATTTACTATAAAAACATTAACACAACCTTTTTTATGATTGCATGGTATTGAAACTATAATTTATACATTTCGATAAAATTATGGACAATACTAACATCAATATTGAAGTTTTTAATTTCATTACAATTAACATAAATTAAATATGAAAAAAATATAGATATTTCTAGAATACCCTATTAATAATACCCCTGTAAATTTTCAAACGTTTCCATAAAAACGTAATAAATTCATAAATTTTATATACTTGTATAATAAATTTAAATACATTTAACATTAAATTTAATTTAGGCTTATTTTTTTAAATAACAAATATTTACCACAAATCTGCGGCGGATTGTCCCAATATTTCAACTTAACAAAACGTTTTATGTGCAATATCTAATAAAATTATTTATTTAAAGCAAAACGTATAATAATACTTTTGTCTCAACAGTATTATATTACATAATTTTAGCTGTATTAATTTTGTTGAATGTGGCTCAATAAAGAATAATATATATGTGAATTGCCTTCAACAATGCAAAATGGAGGGTGAAGTGTTTCATTACAAAAATGAACTGATTGCATCTATTGTACATTAAAATTAAATACAACTATTCATAGTAACTACAGGTCTAAATAAAAGTAATGAATAAATAAAATTGAAGTATAATTAACCGAAAAGTATACACTGGAAGTATTAATAAACACACAGGAATTGTCTTTTCAATAATTACACTAATAGAGCGCTTAACACATTCAATGCCAGGGGCACATAGTGACAATTGACCGTGTGCCACCTATTTACAATCACAGTGTGCCAATCAACGCCTCTCAGGCGGTCAACTCCATATTTTTGTTTGTTTATTAGGTTATGGAATTATTTTTGTTGTAAAGTTGTAAACACATTAAAGAAGTTAGTAAGAATCAATATTATAAAAATCAAATGTACATAAAAACTTTATAAGTATATATATATATATATAACTCAAGCTAAGGTTCCGACACTGAGGCCACTGGCGGGCCCATTGTGCCAATCCTGCTACATAGTCATCCATGAAGCCGAGCCCTTCAATAAAGGCCACAACCTTTT
>CAJUYI010001428.1:0-13416 GCA_910591695.1 Galerucella pusilla
ATTTATACAACAGAAAACAAGCTGTTTATGTTTCAGGGGAAATTAGTCATTGTAAACCTGTGTTTCATGGAGTACCACAAGGCTCCATTCTTGGACCAACTCTCTTTGTAATTTATATTAACGATATATTCACTTACTTGCTACCCACAATATGTATCTGCTACGCTGATGATACATCGTTGGTACATGCTAACTCTAATATCAACGATTTAATAAGTATGAGTTCTAGGACGGATGATAAAGCGGAACAGTGGTTTGCTTCCAATCATCTCAAGTTGAACACAGACAAAACCCAAAAAATTATTTTTTCATCTAATTACAACTTGACTTCCAACAAACAAGTTCAGCTATTGGGTTTCACCTTGGATGACAGACTCACTTGGGAGGCGCACATTAACAAATTATGCAAGAAACTGTCCACTCAGCTCTTTGTCCTTAGACAGTTAAAGTTCGTAATTAGTAGCAGTGTTTTAATGCAATCTTATTACTCCTTATTTCAAAGTCATTTGACCTACGGATTACTCCTATGGGGAAAATCTTCTTATGCTGATAGAGCTTTTACGTTGCAAAAAAAGGCAATAAGGATCCTAGCGGGTGCTTTACCTAGAGATCACTGTCGGACTTTATTTAAGAAATTGAAAATTCTACCTTTGCCATGCTTGTTCATTCTGCATGCTGTTCTTGAAATCCATAAACACAAAGATGAATATCAGACTAATTCCGATTATCATAACTACCCCACTAGGAAAGCGTCTCATCTGAGGCCACATTTCACAAGACTGAGATTGACAGCTCGCAATACAATGGATGTGGGCTTGTATAATAAACTACCGGATGACATCCGGCTATTAAGCTACAATCAATTTAAAAAAAAAGTAAAATCCTTCCTTTTAAGCCAGTGTTTTTATCAAATTTTAGAATTCCTCCAATGTGATGTCTCTTTTACATTATAACTGTCATAATTATGTATTGTATTGTTTTTATTTATATATATGTTTCTATTTAATGTATAGGTAGCTATACTATAAATACTATATTTACTGACATGTCACAAATGTAATTAACTCATAATGTGATCAAATAAATACTACTACTACTACATGTTGCATTGCACAAGATGGCAAGAATTTTGAATATCTATTATAGTAATTTTTCATTTTTTGCTTTGAATAATTTGTTGTTCGTTTTGTAGTACTTGTATTTATGTATTTGCTTTATTAAAAATGTGTTTTTGTTTTATTATGTACTCAAATACTTATCGGTAAAAAATGAGCTAGTGTACCTCTGCAACTACAAGTGTGCATATTTATTGGCAACTTCACTGTTTTTTTTACAGATCATCAGTTTAAAATTTAAAGAAAATTGCCTATGTTTTAAAATAGATTTACCATACAATTTAAGAAAACTGTAAATTGCAGGAAAATTATAATACCTAGGTATAGGACACCCTCATACCATTCGAAAGAGGACATTTTTTTGACAAGGTGAATTATGAAAATACAGGACGTTCCATTTAAATTAAGCCCGATATTACCCATTGAAGAATCTGGTAATTAAACTGAAAATTCTGAACACCCTGTAAATAAATGTTCAGTACTCAATCGTGAAATACATTCAACAAATATCCAACTATTGAGATGTAAGAGAAAATTTGCTAGAATTTGTTATATCAATGAGTTATCAATTTTTTCGATATGGTCACATTTTAAAAAAAAGTCAGCATAACTCGGAATCCTCTGTATTTAGGTATAGGGAACCATGATGAAGGAGTACTTTATTTTTTAGGGGCAATCAGAAAATGCAATGGAATATAGGGTGTCCCATAAGAAAAAGTATAACTTTGATACGCCACATTTTATTGGAACATCCTGTATATTTCAAAATAATATTAAAATGTAGCCGATATGAATGTACGAACTACTGAGGTAACAAAAATTTTGAAACTTTCACCGTTTCGCTATAAACCTCCATCCCGTTGGTCGTGATTCACCCTGTATAGGTACTGTTAATAATACTAATAAACAGTTGTAGATACAATTTTGTACGTAACACGTGTGAGGAATTATTAACGCACTTATGTCATAATTACACGACTCGGTCTACGGCCTCGTCGTACAAACTTCACATGCGTGCGTTAATAATGTCCATATCCCACTAATTACGTAAATAACAATTACAGTTGTAAACGCTACTCTAAATTCACAACAAGTTGCTATAACGGTATTGCGCGGGTTTAATTTTCAAAATGCAAAAATTTCGAATTTTACATTCAATATTCATTTGAATGATAAATAAAAGTTTGTTTTGTTTTTAGTTTAATAAATCTCGAGTTGTTGACGCTTGTATTCTTGTTTCTATCTATGTTGATATGTTAACACTTTTGAAAACTAAAGCTCCGGCCAGGGACGTATATAAGGGGGGGTTTTGGGGGTTCATCCCTCCATAGTGGCGGGGGTGATATCGTGAAAATGTTAAAATAAATTTTCAAATTTGGAATCAAATTCTATGCAATTTTTCACGTATACATCTGAAATTTCATTTAACACCTTTTTTTCAACAAAGTTATGCGAAAAAAATGTTTAAAAAACTGATTATTTGATAAATATAAAAATCTCTATTGCGGCTTTATAATGTAAATAATACTGGCTGAAGGACCTCGGTTGATGTCCATTTGGTTGTACCAATAAATGAAGTTTATTATTATCATTAGTACTCAATCGTGGAATACATTCAACGAATGTCAACCTATTTAGGTGTAAGGAAAGATTGCTAGAATTTGTAAAATCAATGAATTATTAATTTTTTTTTTAAATGTTCACAGATTTCAGAACCCTCTGTATTTAAGTATAGGGAACCATTATGAAGGAGTAAGTATTTCATTTGGCAATTAGAAAATGCAATAAAATATAGCGCTTACTTACACTTACACTATTCAATACTTTCGCTTAAAGATAAAGAATACATGTTATTTTTAAGCTAATAATCAATACCATATAATTTACTTACAAGTTTAAGTTCTATATTTTTACTAGGTCTTTTTTCTTCTAATATACGAGCAGCCATGAGTTCTGTTATTAAATAATCTAATAGTACAAGTCTTTCAGTCACATTTTGTAAGCGATCTGATACATGCCCTTCTACAAGTTTCTTATAAGGACAATCTGGAACATAATCATAAATTATTTATGGTACACTTGATAGGAGCAAAGTCAACTACTAACTTAATTCTTTCAAAAAAGATGTAACTTCCATTATAAATGCCACAGCATCCTCTGGAGATTTTATTGGATTAACCACCTCATCTATTCCTAGTAAAGTTCTAATTTCATTTGTGAGAAAGTGTACAAGTTCTGTATATTCACAATTTTTCGGTCCACCTTCTATAGCCTTAGGAAAATTTGGTTTTTGTAAGAGAGAACCATTATATCTAGAAAAAATATCATTATCAAAATGTTTACATACAAATACAAATTTTTTGTACTCACCCTACAATATTCAATGCGGATAAAATTTTTTCTTCTAGTTTATCCATATTTGTTATGAATTTATTGTTTTAAAACACTTCTCTACTACTTCTCTACAACAACAATTTTCTCGGTTTTTAGTTTTTTGGTCTGGTTGACTGCAAACTACAACTTTTCTTCCAGCAGAGAGAGAGAGAAAAAGATAAAAAAGGTTAGGAATCTGTACCACAGAATTTCATGTGACCATTGACCGTGGGTGGCATTCTGTTCACTCACACTAGCGAGTAGTCTTTAGCATGGCCATCTACAGGTGGCCATGGTCTTGAATCTTGAATCATGGTCACCTATAATAGAACACCAAAATTTGGTTGTTTTGGAGCGACAAATAGTTCTAATTTCTGATAACCATAAGGTGTTGCCCATAGACAAATATATTTCTCTATGGTGTTGCCATTATATTTCTCTATGGTGTTGCCTATGTATTTTCTATCTTTCCTTGTCAAAATATAAAAAGTATAAAATCTAGGCGACGTCGCTTAGAAGCGATCGCTAGTTTTTATGAACGGAATGTCACCCCAGGCCGATTTATTACTGGGACTCTGCACTGCACCATCTCTGTACCACTTTGCTGTGTATGTAACCATGGCCATCTACAATACTAGGTGGCCATGTATGTAACAATCGTAGTATGATGATATTATGTAGGTAGTATCAATATTAAAAAAAAATGTGTCGCTCTTCACTGTCATCGATCAGTGTCATCTGTCAATAACTCTTTCTGTCAATTTTTAATGGTGGATTAGTTCCGTTAATAAAAAGTACGCTTTTGGTGAAAGATGCAATGTTAAAATAACTTCGTGAAATTTTAACCCATGCTACAATTCAAATAACTGTACATCTTTCTCAGTGAACTATTTTCCATTCCTAAATGTAACGTATTTAAGTGACATTTTTGTGTTAAATATAATTTTTCAACGTTCAGTGCCGATTGTGGGATAACATCTATTTTTTCCAAGAAACACTTATTAAAATGTCATATCCAGGTCGTCCACCAATTATGCAAGGGCTTCCTATGTATATGCCAATGGGAGCTCCAACGGCTCCTTTAATGCCAGCTGTCATGCCTATTCAGCATGTAAGTAACTATTCAATTTATAAAAAATAAACTAAACTTATTAATATATTTAGATGGTACCCATTCAAGTTACTAGTGCACCGCAAATTCGAGCATTTCCTAAGTTAAATCCTAACAGAGAACAACAGAAACAAATGCAAGGGCCAGCTGTGACTGTGTTTGTTGGTAAGTATTATTTTTAAATTTGTTGATAACAAATTTTGGTCATTGTTTAGTATTTATTTGTGGTGATTTTAATTTGGATTGAGTGACAATAATAATTACTAGGCTAAGGAATTTTATTTTTGATACAGAGTTTATAAAGTACCCTGCACTTTTCATTAAACTATAATCCTTGAGTATGTGTATATAATCAAAGCTATAATATAACTTCAAATTAAAAATTTTCAACAATTTTATTTATATATATATATAGAGAGAGAAAAGTATACTTTATTGACACTAAAGCATCAACATACGTCTTTCAGCCAATTTACGAAATATAAAGTAATACATTGATTTTCCTAAGGTTAGGTACAATCCAAATTATTATATTCAAAGAAAAACTAAAATCATTATGCAATATCAACAAACAAGATTCATTAGGTATATATCTTCTATATAAGTAAAAATAAAATCAAAAAAATGTAGTTGAGTCGATATCTAATTTATTCAGTTCGCATCTTTCAGTTAAGTAAAAATATATATATATATATATTTCAAAATGAAAACCAAGATATTAAGTGACATTATTGCCGTGATATGTAGATAATTTCTTCAAACAGAGTTTTCTGTGGATGTCTTTTACGATGACCATTTTCAGGCATCTCTAGAATGTGAGGTTGAATCAATTCGGTGTTCTTTTCTTCAAGAGAGAAAGACCTGAACAATTTTTTGAATCTCTCATTAATTTATTAGTTCTATTCCCATCTTACTATAAAGGAGTCTGTTGGATTAAGCAGTGGGTTATCACTGTTATCAGGATGTCTCATTTTAGAGATTTTTCAAAGACTGGTTGCCTCCCCTACTTTCATATGGTTTCTAGGCGGATTTTTACAATTATATAGTATTGTAGAACTATATTCCATCATGGGTCTACAAATTGTTTTATATATGTTGGCAGCGATTTCAATACTAATTCCTTCATTCTTGTATGTCAAACTTCTAAAGCGTTTTGCTCTGGTTATCATTTTCTTTTTCATACCTAACGTGTGGTGATTGTAATTTAATTTGTTGTCTATTTCAATTCCCAATGAAATAATTGTTTTCTTGTTATCTTCTGTAAGTTCCTTGTGGCATTACTTATTCTTTTTTCTTATTCTTTTGGGAATCAAACCACAATAACGTTTTTTATTTTTTATTTCGACGTTTCGGTAGCGTTCCAGCTACCGTTGTCAAGATTAACTAGTAATAAAATTGATAAAAAAATTTTTGGTCCCTATCTGACACAACGAAAAAATATGACAACTAGACAATAATATTTTGAAGTTTAAGACTACAAAACCTTGTTGTCAAATTTTATTAATGTCCATTCATAGTAGATCACACCTCTGGTAAAATGTGAAATAAAATATTTTATTTAATGACATTCTAACGATATGATAGTCTACTAAAAATGGAATCCAGTAAAGTGCACGTTCCAGGAACGGTTTTTATTGGGATAGCGCTTTTTTTAGCTTATTTTGGAAATGTTTTAATAAAACACGTTTGTTGTTACTTTTTTGTGTATGATCATTTTTGTTTTCAAAACATGTATAACTCAGTTTGGTGATTTTGTGTATTGAAGTGTGTATCGATTAACAACTATTCCAATGATAAATCATAAGAAAACCTGGATAAAAACTTATGATGCTATCCTGATAACGCAGGTAATTGATTATTGGAAATTTCTCTTTCTAACATTGGTAACCAAATTTGACTACATTCGGCTGAAATACTAGCTACACATTTTTCTGCATTTAGTTGTATCAAAGCACTTTCTTTGATTTTTCGTCTTTTATTATTGGGATCTTTCAATATTATTTTTGTCGAATCCCATTGAATTTTATGCCCCTCTTCCCAAGCATGTTTACAAATACCTGACTTACAGAACTCCCTATCTTTGATGTATTTTTTATGTTCACTTATTCGGACTTTCAATGGTCTAGATATGTTTCACCTAAATAGATTGTCGCATTCACAAGATATCTGATATATGCAATTTTTTGAAGATTGTTCTTCATTTTTTGGTTTCGTTTTTGTTAAGATAGGTCTCAAAGTATTGTTAGATTTAAAGCTGGTTCGAATGTTAAATTGATTACCAATTTTCTTAATTCTTTCTGACAAACCCCTAACATATGGTATTGTCAAGTTTTTAAAAATTATGTTAGCTGAATTATTAATATTAATATCACTGCATTCGATCAAGATTCTATACTGTTCCTTGGTACGTTCAAATGTGGAGTATAATTGTGTTGTGTGGAATCCGTTCCGAATGAATGACGTTAATTTGATCGAAAATGTTCAAGCAAAATTTTTGCGTTATGCAGCTTTTAAGATGGGGCTTAGTAAAGGCGCATATCAAAGTAATGCTTTATTAACAATATTAGATTTAAACACGCTATCACATCGTAGATCTGTTAGTTCTTTAACTTTTTTACATGCATTAATTAATGGTGCAATTAATTGTCCTGATTTATTAGCACTCATCAACTTCAATTTTTATTGTTGCATTTTGTGTTCGCCCACTTTTAATCTACTTTTAATCTGATTTTGTATTAAAATGGTATGACCGTTAAATAAATAAATAAATGAATATTGTTATTCTTATGGGGTATTAACAATGAGCCTTTCTATATATTCTTGATTTCTTTATTTACAAATTCTGCCGGGTAATTATTGGCATTTAAAACATTTTTCAGTAGAGTTTTCTCCTTTGTGGAATGATTATCATTAGAACAAATGATTCTGGCCCTATCGTATAAAGATTTTACTACCCCTTTTTTAACGCTTATAGCATGATTTGATTCAAAATGCAAATACCTATTAGTGTGCTTCCGATAAACACTTGTTTCATACCCTGTAGGTGTTTTATTGATAAGAATATCCAAAAATGGTAAAAAATTGTTATTTTCAATTTCAAATTTTATAGATTTTTCTCCTTCATTTATATTTATTAAAAAATCATTTAGAGATACTAAGTCATAAGGCCATATTCTTGTTATTTGCTACAAAATACATTGAAAGAACAGATTCTCTGAGATGTTAATAATATGTAATTTTAGGTAATATCACAGAGAGAGCTCCGGATGCAATGATACGTCAGATATTAGCAGCTTGTGGACATGTTATTAGTTGGAAGAAAGTGAAAGCTTTTGGATTTTGTGAGTTAGCAGGTCCAGACGCAGGTTTAAGAGCAGTAAGGCTTTTACATGATTTGATGATTGGAGAGAAACGACTCGTTGCCAAAGTTGATGCAAAAACTAAAACTGTGTTAGATGAATATAAAGGTAAGGTATGATTTTACGTATATATTCATATTTGTAAGATTATATTTCACCATATTATGTTGAGCATTATGTTTATGGTAAACCCAATTCCATTTGAAATGTTTAAACTAACACAAACAATACAGTATACCAATACAATATTAAAAATGCAGTACTATAATAAAATAGTATAATCTTCAACGAGTGCAGCATAATGGCTATTATTGACGCGGATGAAGTTTTGGAATCATCCAAGTGTATAATAGCCATTCTACACAAGTAAAAGATTATACTTTCTCCACGACTAAAAAAAACTTCCAGTGAGGATCGCAACCCCGATCGTCCGCGCCAGAGTCATAGTCCAGTAAATGAAGGAGGAAAAAAAAGGCAAAGTTAACATTAATAACGCCCTGTTTTCATCTTGCGGTTGGAAGTTGCAATTGGTACATCATTAAACATGAGACACAGTTCTGCATGAAAACGCGTGCGAGGGCGGAGAAAATGGCCCTAAAAGACCAGGAAAATAGGTTTTTAGCCAATATCTCCTAAAATATGGCAGTTAGAGATTTTCGGTTCAGATAAAAATTGGAAGTTCAGGTCATTTTCTACAAAAATGGTCTTCATGATTTTTTTTGCAACATTAATATTTTCTGCAAAAAAATCGGGTTAAAATACCGTAAATTTTGAGACTTGTGAAATATGCAAGTTTTGTACAAAATGTGAGCTGGGGGGTGTTGGAAATCCATTATTTTCAATGTTTTGGATTGTGGAAACCAATTGTAGATGGCGCCACCTCATTTTACAGATTGGGAAAATCCTCGGTGCCATAAATGAGAAACCCTGTAACCAGACACTTTTGATGGATATTTATGTTTCCGAAGGTCTTGTTCTCCTCTCAGATGAGGCCTCAAGATATACTTATAAGGAAAACGGGCTATAAGATTAATTCTAGCGAGATGGACCTCACCAGTGGACCTGAATCTAGCAACAATCAGCTTTGCACATGTGGCAAAAAACTGAAGTTCATTAGGCTTTTGGTAAGGAAAACTGAAAATGCCTCAAGAGTGAAGAATATTTACCCATAATACTCAGCAACAATTTCTTGCAGATTCTACGCAAAGTTTTGCAAATTTTTTTGCAACCAGACTGATTGAGGTTTTTAGAATAACGAGTTATAAACGTTCCCCATGTTTCATTTATTATAGAAAAATATATTTTTTTCTATATATTTATTTATTTATTTATTTATCAACGGGAGAAGCCAATATAATGATTCAAGAATAATACATTATAGACTAAAATATTACATAGAAAATTTTTAACAAAAGTACAAGAGATTCGCGGGTTAATTGTCCGTGAATTGATGAAAAAAGTATATAAAAATACATTGCAATTATGACATAAATCTTTTCGTCACCAGTCATCATCTGATTCTTGGTCAAGAACTTCTTCTTGGTCATGAACTTCTTCTTGGTCTAGAGCTCCCTCTAGCTCTACCCCGTCAACAACTTCTTCTGAGTCTACAGTTTCCTCTAATTCTACCTCTTGGGATAACATATTATCGCTGTCTTTATAATTCGAACACTGGCGTGACTCACACGAACCACAAATGGATAAGCAGACGACACGAGCGCCACGTAGAGCACACGCGCGGCGAACGACGGAGGAACGAAAGTAACAAATTCCTGGCGAGGTCAAAATTGCCCGGGAGCAGAAAGTTTGACCCGTGTTCCGATATGGCCAAAAGAGTCAAGCGTGACTCAATTCACAGGGTATGATAGCAGCAGAATTCCTCTTTCACATGAATTTTGAATCATGAGGAAATATGCATTTTTCACAAAGTTATTGAATAATTTGTCCCCCCGCTGATGTGTAAATACACGGTCTGTGCTCTCCGGCATACAGCACAGAAGCTCATTATTCGAAGTGCACTTGGTGCCGTTTTTCTCGAGACCGGTCAAATTTTCGAGAAAAATCATGAGGACCATTTTTGTAGAAAATTAACTGATCTTTAATTTTTACCGGAACCAAAAATCTCTAACTGCCATATTTTAGGAGATATTGGCTGAAAACCTATTTTTCTGGTCTTTTGGGGCCATTTTCTCCGCCCTCGCACGCGTTTTCATGCAGAACTTTGTCTCATGTTTAATTAGGTACCAAATGCAACTTCCAACCGGAAGGTGAAAATAGGGCGTAATTAATTCCTTTATTTACTGGAATATCAACCATTTTTACCACCTAGCAATAGAGCATATATTTATTTATTTTTTATTCTGTTATTTAACGTCGGTCTATTTCTGCGACTGAGGCTAATCACCGACGCCGGGAGCACTCTACCCCTAACCGGAAATTTTGGCGAACCCACTAGTGTTCCAACCAGTGGTAGCGTTCTTTAACGAGCCCAACATCCATGGACTATATTTATTTATAAAAATTTAAAAAGCAAATATATACGTTACTCATATTTTTAATCGAAACCCTTATATTTATGAATGAAATTTATTTCGGGAGGCGTACATATTAAATCTTCGATATCGCTACTGTTGTCCATTTTTTCTCTATATAATACGAGAAATTATGATTATAATTATTTTGACGTTTCAAAGGAAGCGCTGTCAGAAGCGATTTGCGTTATTAGGTATTTGACGTTTTAAAGAGACGATTTGACTCATTCATTTTAACGTGAATTCTGATAATAATAGGATGTGATTGGCTAACGAGAGTGAATTCTTTTTCATTATTTACTGGTATGAAGAATTTATATCATTATGCAACTAAATATGTGAAAATAATTTATGCGTTATTATTTAGTCGTGAAGAAAGGTAATTAAACAAAATAATTAGGACAAATAAATTATAGATGTAGTATAAACTCTGCTAATAATCAGTTATAATATTATCACAAGAACTTCGAAAACAATCGATTATTTAACGAATAACAAGACGTCATCTGCGAAAAATCACGAGTGAAAATAATTGATTATTTTCGATTGCTCGAGTGGTGTTCGCCATGATTATACACTTGCGTGCCCACTGTCAACTTTTGACTTTAACTATACCTATATATTTTTTTAATTATTCATCAGATAAAAAAAATAAATATGCTGTTTGAAAGACAATTAATGTACTCAAAACGATGGAAAAGGCTATTGATAACCATATTAGAACGGAAATCCTAGAGAGACTACCTCTCCACCCATGTCAGCATGCTTACCGGGCAGGCAGATCTACGGAGACTGCACTGGTACAACTGACGGAGGATATCCGAGGTGCTCTAGACCAGGGGTTTCCAAACTTTTTTGTACCACACCCCCCTCTGGTTATTTGGAGACCCCCCACGCCCCCTACACATATCAGCTTTTCATTTACAAAACACTATTTCCACGGTGCCGTACATACCAACTCCTACTTGTACAAGTATCTGCCCACTTGATACGTTGAGTAGGTAGATTGTTCGATCACTGTTGAATGCGGTAACGCAGAATGGAAAGATTCAATAATTGTATGTATGGTGAAAATTAAAACAAGTATTACATGAAAAACGAATATAATTACTGATGTCACGCCCCCCCTGGACTTTCTCCACGCCCCCCAGTTTGGGAACCACTTCTCTAGACAAACAAGAAACTGTAGTATGTGCATTTTTGGACATAGAAGGAGCTTTTGACAATACTCCACATGAGGCAGTCAGAAGAGCATTGAACAGAACAGACAGCACAACATCCAAATGGATGTCCGAACTGCTCACCACAAGAATAGCAGAGACGAGGACGAGCAAAGACATTGTCTCCATCTGCACTACCAGAGGATGCCCACAGGGAGGAGTAGCATCCCCATTAATGTGGAGTCTGACGGTTGACGAACTCCTGTGTGGTTTGACGGATCTCGGAATATCCTGCCAAGGATATGCCGACGATATTGTCATAACAGCCAGGGGAAAATTCGAAAACACCCTTTGCGATATTGTACAAAAGGGTCTGAACTATACAAATAGCTGGTGTAGGCAAGTGGGACTTAGCATAAACCCCACTAAAACCATCCTGATAGCCTTCACTAAGAAAAGAAAACTCAACCTTGAAACCATAAAACTTGATGGGAACGGGATTGAATGGAGACAAGAAGTCAAGTATCTAGGTTTAACTCTAGACAGTAAACTCCTGTGGAACAAACACGAAAAGGAGATTACATACAAGGCAAAAATGGCTATAATGGTGTGCAGAAATCTGGCAGGAGCAAACTGGGGCTGTAACCCAAAAATCCTAAGCTGGATGTACACTGCCATAGTGAGACCAATCATCACTTATGGAGCCATTGCCAGGTGTAGTAGAACTAGCCTATTGACGACGAGAGAAAACCTCTCCAAAATTCAAAGACTAGCCTGTATATGCATTACAGGAGCAATGAGAACATGCCCAACGGCAGCCATGGAAGTGATTCTCAACCTCACCCCTTTACATATGGTGGTGGAAAGTGTTGCAGAAAGAACAAGATACAGACTAAGTAGAGAGGGAATCATTAAAAAAACATCTCCTCACTTCTTAGAAATCAGACAACCTGGGACATGTCACAATACGGTATGATGAAAAAGTATAACTTTTCAAAGAAATTCGTTACGGAAATGAGCAACAAGAAGGAATGGGATCCAAATACCATTACCAGACTTGGAAAAAATGCCATTCAATGGTACACAGACGGCTCAAAAGCAATAGAAGGAACTGGGATAGGAGTGTTCGGGCCAGGAACCAAACACTCTGAAAGCTTGGGAAAAACCCCAAGTATCTTTCTAACGGAAATCCACGCCAAAAGAAAGTGCGCCCAGTTCAATATTGATAAAGGATACAGAAGACAAAGGATTATCATAATGTCGGATAGTCAAGCAGCCATAAAGGCACTGAGATCTTGTGTAATCAGTTCCAAAATGGTGTGGGAATGCCTAGACAAACTCAATGAACTAGGCGAGAACAACATAGTCACCTTACTATGGATTCCAGGACACACTGGAATAGAAGGAAATGAAATAGCAGATGAACTAGCAAAGAGGGACTGAAATACCTTTCTGGGGGCCCGAACCCTTTTGCGAAATCAGCCCCAATGTAATATTGGAAGAAATAAGTAAAGCCGAGAAAAAGAGAAGATCTGACCATTGGAAAGATCTAGTAGGGCTTATACAATCAAAGACTCTTCTGGGTGACTACAACCTGTTGAGATCAAAAGAATGCATAAGTCAAAGTAAAACTGCGCTAAGAGTTTTAACAGGGATTCTAACGGGACATTGTCGCCTGAATGGGCACCTGAAAAAGCTCAAAATAGTGGAGGAAGAAGAGTGCAGATTTTGTGGAATGGAAGAAGAAACCTCCATCCACATACTTTC
>CAJUYI010001428.1:28416-45137 GCA_910591695.1 Galerucella pusilla
CGGTCCCCATGCAATTGCTCCATACGTTAACATGGGTCTTATTATTGCAGTGTAGATCCAGGTGACCACACGGGGTGACAGACCCCATGTGCGTCCCACTGTCCTCCGACACTGCTCATAAGCCACATATTAAGAGGTTCCAAAAGGGTCGTGTTCAGACTTTTCGAACTAATTGACAATTATGTGACATATGTATTATATTGCTCGCAGGTGTCGTGTCCAATGAGGGATCAATGCAAGTCTAGCCATAGGCCATGGCGAAAGTTGTTACCAAATGTCACATTATTGTGAACAAAATGTAAGGTTATAAGGTTATCATAAGTAATTCAAATTGGATGATATAAATATGGACAAAAAACTATCAAACAAACAAACCTATCAATATATTTGTCCAATAATTTTTTTTCGGCTTGATTTGTAGGTCTTGACAGGTACTTCAAAGGGAGAAGTTCTCCAAGATTGCCCCTTAGCTAAGGGCCCAAAATGGCCCCTAACGCCCCCCAAAAAACGGTTTCCCGCCGTTATCTCCCGAAATATGCAATTTGGAAAATTTTTGTTCGGGTGAAAAGTGAAGATCGTTAAATTATCTACAAAAATTGTCCCTATCATTTTTTTCTAGAATGCAATAGTTTTCGAGATAATCGCATCCAGCTGCACTACCTCTATAAATGCTACCGTCTATAAAATTAAGTTGTAAACCGGCGGACAAGTGTCAATATGTGTACCTTAAACCCCGTTCTCGCCCGTCGAGGACATTGCAAAAAGTGGCCAATGTTATTTTTCCCCAATATTTTGGCCTCTTCCATTAAATCATTGACATTTTATTTATTTTAAATGCTTTATTATCCCTTGTTTTTTCAAATAGGGTCTGGGGAGGTCCTGAATGTTCATATACATTTTTTTTTCGGTATCTTTGTGGCGTTTTAATAAAAAGTTTATTGATTTATTTGCATTTTTCAGACGTTTTCGGAGTTCTCACAAATCTTGTAAACAAGCGAAAATAAAGAACTAATGTTTAATTATTTTGTTATCAAATGCACACCATTTGTTTATTCTCTGAACCAATATTATTATTCGGAATACAATGCACTCATTTTCCAGGGACCGGGAAAATTTGAAAGATTTGTGAGAACTCCGAAAACGACTGAAAAATGCAAATAAATAAATAAACTTTTTATTGAAACGCCACAAAGATACTGAAAAAAAGTTTCTAGGAACATTCAGGACCTCCCCAGACCCTATTTGAAAAAACAAGGGATAATAAACCATTTAAAATAAATAAAATGTCAATGATTTAATGGAAGAGGCCAAAATATTGGGGAAAAATAACATTGGCCACTTTTTGCAATGTCCTCGACGAGCGAGAACGGGGTTTAAGGTACACATATTGATACCTACGGATATTCCCATTACAATGAACTTTAAATCATCGAAAAATATTAATTTTTGACCGAGTTCTGGAAGAATTTGTCCGCCGGTTTACAAGTTAATTTTATAGACGGAAGCATTTCTAGAGGTAGTGCAGCCGCGTAAGCGAGGGGACGTTTGGATGCGATTATCCAGAAAATTATTGAATTCTCGAAAAATATGATAGGAACCATTTTTGTAGATAATTTAACGACCTTCACTTTTTACCAGAACAAAAATTTTCCAAATTGCATATTTCGGGAGATATTGGCGGGAAACCGTTTTTTGGGGGCGTTAGGGGCCATTTTGGGCCCTTAGCTAAGGGTCAATCTTGGAGAATTTTTTCTCCCTTTGAAGTACCTGTCAAGACCTACAAATCAAGCCAAAAAAAATTATTGGACAAATATATTGATAGGTTTGCCTATTTTTAAGTCTTCAGTTACTGGACTAGTAGAAATATTAACAATAATTATTTTTTATTTGGAAATTTATATTATTAACAAGAAAAAACAAGCATATATTTTGTTTATCAAACTGAATAAATAATAAAAATAGCACTTAACTTGTTCTTTATATAATACTTAGTTAAAAATGAAACAACAAACGTAAAAAAGATGTAGCTAATAAAGATTGAAGTTATAATATTTTCATATAAACACAAAACTGACAAATATCGTTGTCAGTTGTATCAAAAAAGCTGTGCGAAACGGGCAGCAATTTAACCAATCACTAGGCTGCAGAAATGCCAACTTAAATTCAAATCGCTCCTCTTAGTTTAAAAAAAAAGTATAGAATGGGCCATATTTGCATAAGAAAATTGTCCGAACCGAAAAAACCATTTGTTCATAATTTGTTTGAACAATTGCGACAAAACGCAAAAACGCTGGGCATATTCGGATTCAGCTGCTCAAAATACATACAGTTGGTTCGGTGGATCTTTTCCCATGTGCAGCAAAAGCAGCTCGGCGTCGAAGAGCTTAAATGATAAAAGCGTAATCTTGTTTTTCCTCGTATAGTATGTAAAAATACACTTATTAGAAAATCTGATCTATGTAAAATTATACAATATGTCCCCCTAAGTGGAATCATATGGAAAACTTTTTTATTATTAATTTTAGGAAGAAAAGTTATTCTTCATAAAAAGTTCTGCATTACCTAACACCTATAATACAGTCATCAAATATCAAATTTTTCAGTCGTATACGAGGTTTGTCAAAAAATATATTTTACTGAAAAGTAAAGTACCTTTAAATTTGATAATATCGAAAAATGTTACTAAAAAAAGTTGGATATGTCGAAGCATTAGTATGAATAATAATTAAATTTGTTGGTTTCTAACATTATTATGATGTTAATTTTATAACTCAATGTTTGAATGTACTTATTTTATTATTTGCAAAATAAATGAATATGCACTTATTCCGCGTTTTAAATGCAAGATAATTAAAAAACATCGAAAACCTAAAAGATTATCGAGTGTTTCGTAATCACAAGAGATAAATGTTTATTCAAATTAGAAACAATAGTAAAAAATAAAATAATCTTAAGTTTCAATTTAAATGAATGTAATTACACATTCAATCGTAATTTTTAATTTTGATCTTTTTTTAGTAGCATTCTTCAATATGGTCAAATTTAAAGGTACTTTACTCTTGAGTGGAACTAATATTTTTTGACAAACCCCGTATACGACTAAAAAATTTGATATTTGATGACTGTATTCCAGGTTTTAGATAATGCAAAACTTTTTATGAAGATAACTTTTCTTCCTAAAATTAATAATAAAAAAGTTTTCCATATGATTCCAACTTAGGGGAACATATTGTATATTAATCTAGCATTCATATTTTTTAATTGTTTGAAAATAATCAGTAACAACGATAAAAAAATTGTATAACATTTTAGGGTGGCCGTTTTTATGTACCTGGTTATAAATGTGATAGCCCAAGCAGCAACCGCCGTGAAAGGGTGGTCAACCAGAATAATAAAATATTTTTTATTCTGGCGTTTATTCTGTGTGTCAGACCGCCTGCACCAAACTTATCACAAAATATTTTCTGTACAAGGAATAGGAACAGGAATAAAAAAATTAAAAGTTTGACGTTTAATTTTTGTTTATACCTTGTATAGAAAATTTGTTGTTGTTCGTTATCCAACTTGGAAAATTTATAATAACCCACTCACAAAAGGTGAAAAATTGAAAATAAAACATTTATTAATAAACTATCATTAATACGGTCGTGCATAAAATTTTGTATATTTATTAATAAATGACTATTAAAACGGTCGTGCATAAAATATTGTATGTATTTCAGGCGTAAACAGCGTGGGACCTTAGGTGTTAATAATACTTACACGTTGCGGTCTATAAACGCCTGTTTTACGCCCTTGATACATAAATAACTATTGTAGTATCGGTAGTTATGGGCAACGAGCGTTTTGCCATTTTTTACGCTCAGCGAGCGTAAAGTAATTCTCCTCATGAAACGTCAACTTTTCGTTGTCAATGGCAAGCGAAAAAGCCTACTATTCAATGTGATAGTAGAAAAATATATTTTTTACTTGAAATTTTTGAAAGTTAGATAATATGTATAACACCACCTATCATAGATGCCAAGTTGAAGTCGGCGAATCTGCAAAAATCAAACTCAACAAAAATATGAACTGACTAATCCTAATAAATCTTGAGAAAGGAGCAGTAATGCTCAGCTAAGACGATTCAAGAAAACCAATTTCAATAAAATACTCTGGCATGATAAAATCGTCAAAACTCTACGAACTATCCGTTTCCGCGAGCAGATGCTCAAAGAAACCAAACCACCAAACCTTTAGATCCCCTAATCAGGGGCGTATAAAAGGATCTAAAGCTTAAATAAACTGAATTTCAAAGTACTTATACTTTGGCAAGTTTATCTGAAACCGTGAAAGGAATGCAGTCGAAAACATTCGACATTGCCACATTTAACTATGAAAAGACTGAAGTGCTTACTATTTAGTGATAATAATTAGAAAAGGGTCTTTTTATTATCAACAATATTAAAAATATGATTAAACGTTAATTTTATAATGTACTTGTTTCCTTGGATTTATTCTATTAACATTATTTTTTCAATTTATGAATATTTAAAGATGAACACTTTTCCAAATATGTTATGGGCTTTTTGAAGCTCTGGCAGCGTTGTACGAAAACCATAATGACCACACCCTCGAATTACATAATTGGTGATTTGTATCGACCAGCTGACTTCTTATTGGCAAGCGCGTGCGTGAGATCTTCCCTCTCACTTCGTCAGTTGACTGATATTGATTTATCCAGTGGCGTTATACCTTTGTATTATCAGTTTTACTTGGTAAAATAGGTACCGTACGCCATTTGTACGTTTGACAGATAGGCGCCATGTTTTTTCTCGCCTCTTACCGATCCCGTATAGCTTCAGATAGACTTGCCAAACTATACAGGGTGCGGCAGATAAACGGTCAATTAGAGATATCTCGAGAACTAAAGGTATCTGAAATATGAAAATTGGCATGAAGGGGTTTTGAATAATGAGCTATTCAATGAAAATATTGCCGTAACAATTCTACTTCCGGTTAAACCGGAAGTCGCACATAACTTTGTAATTTTCAATGGAAGACCCTGTATATTTTTAAATTTTAGGAATATTTACGTTATTCTGAAGATTTTTTGTTGATACTTCCCTATACCTATCTTGAACCGTTTTTGAGTTGTAATGTTTTTTATATGAAAATGACACTTTTTTACCATGTACATAAAATTCAATATCCTCTAATGTAATTTGAATAAAAGTTTAAATTTCTTAGGATCTATTTACCACATACCGCTTTATCGTTTACATTGTGAAGTTACCTTTTTTATTATACAGGGTGCTGTCAAAATTGGAATAAAAACGGAATCCACAATCTTCGCGTAATTCCTTTTTTTCAAATGGGACACCCTGTATGTGATTATTTATTTTAGAAGAATACGTTGTCCACTATCGATATGTATTACTATTCCCTATACCTATCTCCAGCAGTTTTCAAATAAATCAGCTTTATACATTTTTGTCACAAAAAATTAATTTATCAAGTCGCCTATGGAATATTCTGACACCTTGTTGTATGCCGTTGTGTGAAAGGTATAATAATAGTTTGCCTTTAATTTTCTTAACAAAATAATAATGGCACATTTAGGATATACAAATGATGATTTTTTAAATTTAATTATGATTCACACAACTGTTCCCAGTTTGGTCAGTTTAAAAGTAAAAGAAATAAGCTCAAGACCCATGTCGATAATGAGGATTTACAAATAGACATCCTGGGATATTTTGCAGCTCATCCAAATTCATCCTTAAGAGAGTCTATAAATGTTTGGAAGTTGATGGGCAACACTTTGAACATTTGTTGAATTAACAAGCTAGTACCTTATTATCTTTGATAGTATCTGTATAATTGTTCAATGTTTAACCGAGTGTTTAACTCAATAAATTAATACCACATAGCCTATAAGAAAATTAATTTTTTGTGACAAAAATGTATACTTAAAGCTGTATAATAAAAAAGGTAACTTCACAGTGTAAACAATAAAGCGGTATGTGGTTAATAGTTCCTAAGAAATTTGAACTTATTCAAATTACATTAGAGGATATTGAATTTTATGTACATGGTAAAAAAGTGTCATTTTCATATAAAAAACATTACAACTCAAAAACGGTTCAAAATAGGTATAGGGAAGTATTAACAAAAAATGTTCAGAATAACTTGCATATTCCTAAAATCTAAAAATATACAGGGTCTTCCATTGAAAATTACAAAGTTATGTGCGACTTTCGGTATAACCGGAAGTAGAATGGTGACGGCAATATTTTCATTGAATAGCTCATTATTCAAAACCCCTTCATGCCAATTTTCATATTTCAGATACCTTTAGTTCTCGAGATATCTCTAATTGACCGTTTATCTGCCGCACCCTGTATAGTAGTAGCGCCTTCCAAGTGCGAATCAACTCTAAGATCAATACCGACAGTTGGGCGTGGTATTCGATTTTTTTTTGCCTTCGGCAGCGCCTTCATTAAAGCTTTCTTTCCATTTCCAAACCTATCTGATAAAAAAACCCAAAACCCTCCTCCTATGTAAAAGCTATTGTATAGCTACGTGCCTGACCCTAGTAAAGTTGAATTTTGCTTTTTAAGATGTACATGTATGTTACTTCAATACTTTTAACCCATATAGTTGAAATAATACCCTTCTTGGTGTGCGTCATCGATTGTTAATCTCCTATCACATTACGTAGGAAGAAATAAAAAAAAGGCAGGTCTGTGATTAATCCTAATAAAAATATCACAATAATGAATCGTTTGAATGTTTTACAAACGTTAACCCTAATCTTTGACTTACAAAAATTTGATTGGTTGATGTTTAGATTACGCGCCAGCGCAACCTATCAATCGCGAGGTTAAAATACTATGAAGGCGTAACTTTCGTAGCGGCAATGTGTCTTACGTCTTTTTCTACGTACACACCTGACAGTTCTTGTCAGGTGTGTACTTTGTTGCTTAGGGTCAATTATTATTTATGAAAAGTGAATATTAATCTTATTGATTTATTTATTTAAATAATACAAAAATATGCATGGATACACGGAAAAACATCAGGATTTTAAAAGTTCTCAAGTATTCTCAGTTAGAAAAAGAAGCTGGTAATTATTAATTTCATAGCCTTCTCGGCTTTGGCTTAATACGATCCTGATGATTTTATTTATCAAATTTAAGGTTAGCTATATGTCAAAATAGCAAATAAAATAAACGACATGCCGAAAACCCGGATATACGTCACAATCGATGACGCACACCTAGAAGGGTATTATTTCAACTAATACTAACATTCAAGTTATTATTAAACAAGTAAAAATACCATCCATTTTTCTAGGAATCCTATACAAGCATTGAATATTTGCAAAATTTTTAATTCCAAAAATAATATGTCTTAAGTTTGATTTGTTATAATTAATGTGTATTGAGTAAATTGTTTAATATTGTATCACTTTAATGACAACAATTAGATGTGTTAGATATAACTTCGGATCGTATTTGTAAGTTACGCTCCGTGGTTTAACTTTTATTATTATCAAAATTAGAAATTGAGACATCGGAAGTGTGGATTCGTATCGACCTCACTAAGGATTTTCGTCTAGAGATATGCGAGTGTAAGTTAAAAAACATTCCTGTAGAATTTTTTTGTCTGTTTTGGAACTATTATATTTTTATAAAGTATTCGTGTATGTAAAAAGTTAACATAAGCAATTTGTTATTTATTTTGACAGCATTTTATTGAAAATTTTCTCAGATATTTCCATAACCAATGGACGAGTTCTATACAAGGCAAATGCTGTTTCTCATCCAATTTTTGGAGTTTGGTAATATATTGAACGCTTTTGTAGCTCATGCTGTATAATGAGTTTCACCCTAAATGGTATTGGCGTATCAACTGGTTTAATCCCATTGTGTTGAAAATCATCAAGTAAATGATGCAAATGTGGTACATGGTCGAACTTGAGAAATTTGAATTATATTTTGGATTATACAGGAGATAATTTACAGCTAATTTAATTGAATTTGCAATTCTATTCTATATTTAGTTCAGTGTCGCTATCACTATCCTCATCTAAATTGATTACTAGCTTCCAACATTTATAACATCACTAACAGAACTTTGGTGAGTATCTTTATAGCTGTGTACACATAACTAGAAAGTCAAGAAAACAGTGTATTCTGAGTAAAAAAAATTGCAAAGCGCTTCCGGCTGTTACGCCATCATCAGTGCAATACCTGCAAGTAAGTATAGTCCAGTAAATGAAGGAGGAAAAAAAGGCAAAGTTAACATTAATGAAGCCCTGTTTTCATCTTCCGGTGGGAAGTTGCATTTGGTACATCATTAAACATGAGACAAAGTTCTGCACGAAAACGCGTGCGAGGGCGGAGAATATGGCCCCAAAAGACCAGGAAATTAGGTTTTCAGCCAATATCTCCTAAAATATGGCAGTTAGATATTTTCGGTTCGGATAAAAATTGAAGTTCAGGTCATTTTCTACAAAAATGGTCCCCATGATTTTTTTCGCAACATTAATATTTTCTGCAAAAAAATCGGGTTGAAAAACCGGAAATTTTTAGACTTGTGAAATATGCAAGTTTTGTACAAAATTTGAGCTGGGGGGTGTTGGAAATCCATTATTTTCAATGTTTTGGATTGTGGAAACCAATTGTAGATGGCGCCACCTCATTTTACAGATTGGGAAAATCCTCGGTGCCATAAATGAGAAACCCTGTAACCAGACACTTTTGATGGATAGTTATGTTTCCGAGGGTCTTGTTTTCCTCTCAGATGAGGCGTCAAGATATACTTATTAGGAAAACGGGCTATAATATTAATTCTAGCGAGATGGACCTCACCAGTGGACCTGAATCTAGCAACAATCAGCTTTGCACATGTGGCAAAAGACTGAAGTTCATTAGGCTTTTGGTAAAAAAAACTGAAAATGCCTCAAGAGTGAAGAATATTTACCCATAATACTCGGCAACAATTTCTTGCAGATTCTCCGCAAATTTTTGCAAATTTTTTTGCAACCAGACTGATTGAGGTTTTTGGAATAACGAGTTATAAACGTTCCCCATGTTTCATTTATTATAGAAAAATATATTTTTTTCTAAATATTTATTTATTTATTTATCAACGGGAGAAGCCAATATAATGATTCAAGAATAATACATTATAGACTGAAATATTACATAAAAATTTTTTAGCAAAAGTACAAGAGATTCGCGGGTTAATTGTCCGTGAATTGATGAAAAAAGTATATAAAAATACATTTCAATTATGACATAAATCTGTTCGTCACCAGTCATTATCTGATTCTTGGTCAAGAACTTCTTCTGGGTCTAGAGCTCCCTCTAGATCTACCCCGTCAACAACTTCTTCTGAGTCTACAGTTTCCTCTAATTCTACCTCTTGGGATAACATATTATCGCTGTCTTTATAATTCGAACACTGGCGTGACTCACACGAACCACAAATAGATGAGCAGACGACACGAGCGCCACGTAGAGCAGACGCGCGGCGAACGACGGAGGAACGTAAGTAATAAATTATAGCGTATACATTTAGATATACTGGTTTTTCCCCGGGGTATCAAAGGTATGACTTATATACATCGATGGAAAGGTGGGAATTCCCCCATTACACTAGTTTTGTGTGTTTTTTCCTTGAGCCCGCGTTTTCTAATTTTATTGAAAAATGGACTTCGTCAAAAAAGTAATTGCACAATCGAAAGGTAGACATTCTTAGCTTTCAAATGATGTATCATAGAGACCAATCGGATCATGTATACATTTTTAATTGATGGTTGTTCACAAAATTTCCCCGCGATCCAAAAACAGCAAAATTTGGGATTCAATAAACAACGATTAAATGAAAATTAAAAAAAATTAGGGTATACAAATTTCAGGGATGACAAAGGACCTTATGAGGACCCATAATCAAAAAAATTTTGAGTAAATTAGTGCAATACAAAAAAAATAGGAACAAATTTCTGGCGAGGTCAAAATTGCCCGGGAGCAGAAAGTTTGACCCGTGTTCCGATATGGCCAAAAGAGTCAAGCGTGACTCAATTCACAGGGTATGATAGCAGCAGAATTCCTCTTTCACATGAATTTTGAATCATGAGAAAATATGCATTTGTCACAAAGTTATTGAATAATTTGTCCCCCCGCTGATGTGTAAATACACGGACTGTGCTCTCCGGCATACAGCACAGAAGCTCATTATTCGAGGTGCGCTTGGTGCCGTTTTTCCCGAAACCGGTCAAATTTTCGAGAAAAATCATAGGGACCATTTTTGTAGAAAATTAACTGAACTTTAATTTTTATCTGAACCAAAAATCTTCAACTGCCATATTTTAGGAGATATTGACTGAAAACCTATTTTCCTGGACTTTTGGGGCCTTTTTCTTCGCCCTCGCACGCGTTTTCATGCAGAACTTTGTTTCATGTTTAATGAGGTACCAAATTCAACTTCCAGCCGGAAGATGAAAATAGGGCGTAATTAATGTTAACTTTTTTCCTTTATTTACTGGAATAGTAATAGTAGTTGTAATTTTATAAAATAATGAAATTAGTAAAGAAGTACTTACTCGTCAAGTATACACTGTGTCCGTAAAGTATGGAACAAATTCATCTTTAGCTGAACAGGCCATTTTAAGGAATAATCCTGAAGTACGTCGATTTTTGATTTTAATTTACCGTATTTTAAAATAATATTCTAATATACTGGTAAAATTACAAATGAAAATGTAATAAACAAAGGCGTGGAAGAAACATGGAAATACTTTAAAAACAACATTTTAGAATCGGCAAAACAAGTTTGTGGAATATTCAGGTCTAATAAAAACAAAATGCAAACATCATGGTGGAATCAAGAAATTAGTCAGGCAATTAAAAATAAAAAAATGGAATAAATATTTGGAAAACAGAACGGAACATAATTACCAGGAATATAAAAAATAATAGTCAAAGAATAAAAACAGAAGAGCTGGGAACTTTTTGGTAGGAAATTGGAAGAAAACAGTAAGGACAACCCGAAACTGTTCTACTAGTCTAAGATCCGGCTGCAGGATTCGCTCATCTGTTTTTTACTTAAAACCATATTTTTATGTATATTTATAATTAGAAGAATATATATATTTACCAGGCTGCCTATCAAAAGGACCCCGCGCTTTTCTTATGACAAAGTGGCGTTCCGTCAAATGTTATAAATTTTGGATATGATGTTGTACTCGACTTCCTGACCAAAAGTGTCCATGGGACCAATTCAATCCTATGACTAGTTTCCGATATACAGGGTATTAAAGTTGAAAAATCCTTGTTTTCCGTGACCACGTAATTTTATTATTAACAAATAAATATGCATTTTTAATTGATGGTACCATTAATATGTTCTAGTTTATCGTAAACTTACACATAAATAGTTCAAAATGTCAATATATCCAGGGTTGGACTCAATTATAAGAGGACGATTTTTTGGAATTCTAAGAAATTCTTATATTGAATGAAAACAAGATCAGAAATAAAAAGTAACTTCATATTCAATGTTCTGGCATCAAATATACTAATTTTTAATTTTACAAAAGTAGCGATAATGTGAAAGGCAAAAAAGTTTTGCGTACATTTATGCCGCATACGTGGCCTATGTGGCGCCCTCTACCAAATACATCGAAATAGATACAAAATTATGATTTCTCATATCAAAAAACCCCCAACCTCAAATTTTAGTGCATATCCGTCAAAAATAGGGTTAAAGCCATTGTAAAGTACGAAAATTAAAATTTTATGTTTAACACCCTGTATCTCTCTTAATATCAACATTTCATCAAGACTAGTTGATTTAAATCGCAATATTTTGAAGTGAAGATTGTACTGTACTTCTATGTACAATTACTTAAGGACCACCCTGTATATGATATATTCTAATTTATGCAATTTACTAATAGTAAGGTCTAAAAAATTTAATTCATTCTCAAATTGAATTACCTACTAAAGTATAAGTGATGTTAGGATGAATTGAGCTTATTTTATTTGAATCATTATCAGCTGATGTATCTGAATTACCATTACCATATAAAATATAAAAATGTTTAAAAGTTTGCCCCAAATAGGGGAATATTTTAAATTTAATGTAATTTTTTATGATTGTGTAGTCAATGTGTTGTCGACTTTTTAATTTGGTTTTTTGTATATACTTGACGAGTGAGTAATTCTTTACTAATTTCCTTATTTACTATTACTTACTTACTATTACTTACTAGCAGGTATCGCACTGATGATGGCGTAACAGCCGAAAGCACTTTGAAAATTTTTTTCAAATAATTTTTTTTACACAATCCACTGTTTTCTTGACGACTTAACAGAACTTTTCCAACTCTCGGCAGGAATGGTGCCACAATAAGCTCTATGGTGATTAAACACGCAGTAGTAGGGGGGTAGTCGTAACACTTTATGTCCCAATTCTTCTGTAATTATATCACAAACATATGTTTTATTTAAAAAAAATTACACCAGCACTTGTAAAAGTTCTTTTTTGATAAGTTTACTCAAAATATATGTCATTTGCAGCCATGGAGTTTTGAATCTCCAATTTCGTATCATTTGAGCCAGGAATATTTTGCAATTGTCGACTATGATAGCTTGCGTTGTCCATTACTATAACGCTGTTTGGCGTCCTTATATTTCCAGTATCAAATTTATTCTCCATCGGGCTTCATATATGCAATAATATTATTTTTAGAATCTGTTAAAAAACAATCCGGTCATTTTACATGTATGATGGGTATTCTCGGGCTTTTCAACTTGAGGATCTAATTGGTTTTATCATAATCGTTTAGCCAATATCATTTATTTATTTATTAATGTTCATTAATTATAAAGAGCTCAAGTTAACAAGACAAGTAAAACATCTGGAATTTGAATATTATCATTTAAAATTTTATATAGAAAATACAGATCTGCTTCTAACCTTCTATGGTGTAGTGTCGATATATTAACACTGATAAGGACTATTTCCAAGTACAAATCCCAATGTGCCTTAGTAGTAGCTTCGTTAATATAATATTTGAATATTAATTTAGAATCGAAATTTATTCCCAGATCTATATTCCAGTAAATAAAGGAAAAAAGTTAACATTAATTACGCCCTATTTTCACCTTCCGGTTGGAAGTTGCATTTGGTACCTCATTAAACATGAGACAAAGTTCTGCATGAAAACGCGTGCGAGGGCGGAGAAAATGGCTCCAAAAGACCAGAAAAATAGGTTTTCAGTCAATATCTCCTAAAATATGGCAGTTAGAGATTTTTGGTTCCGGTAAAAATTAAAGATCAGTTGATTTTCTACAAAAATGGTCCTCATGATTTTTCTCGAAAATTTGACCGGTTTCGAGAAAAACTGCACCAAGCGCACCTCGAATAATGAGCTTCTGTGCTGTATGCCGGAGAGCACAGTCCAGGGGGACAAATTATTCAATAACTTTGTGAAAAATGCATATTTTCTCATGATTCGAAGTTCATGTGAAAGAGGAATTCTGCTGCTATCATACCCTGTGAATTGAGTCACGCTTGACTATTTTGGCCATATCGGAACACGGGTCAGACTTTCTGCTCCCGGGCAATTTTGACCTCGACAGGAATTTGTTCCTATTTTTTTTGTATTGCACTAACTTACTCAAAATTTTCTTGATTATGTGTCCTCATAAGGTTCTTTGTCATCCCTGAAATTTGTATACCCTAATTGTTTTATTTTCATTTAATCGTTGTTTATTGAATCCCAAATTTTTGCTGTTTTTGGATCGCGGGGAAATTTAGTGAACAACCATCAATTAAAAATTTAAATACATTATCTGATTGGTCTCTATGATACATCATTTGTGAAAGCTAAGAATGTCTAACTTTCGATTGTGCAATTACTTTTTTTTGACGAAGTCGTCCATTTTTCAATAAAATTAGAAAACGCGGGCTCAAGGAAAAAACGCACTTTTTTTTGGTGTTTTTTTTCTCCCTGCTTTTTATTTCTAACATTTTAACACCTTAACTAGTGTAACGGGGGAATTCCCACCTTTCCATCGATGTATATAAGTCATACCTTTGATACCCCGGGGAAAAACCAGTATATCTAAATGTATACGCTATAATTTATTACTTTCGTTCCTCCGTCGTTCGCCGCGCGTGTGCTCTACGTGGCGCTCGTGTCGTCTGCTCACCTACTTGTGGTTCGTGTGAGTCACGCCAGTGTTCAAATTATGAAGACAGCGATAATATGTTATCCCAAGAGGTAGAATTAGAGGAAACTGTAGACTCAGAAGAAGTTGTTGACGGAGTAGAGCTAGAGGGAGCTCTGGACCCAGAAGAAGTCTTGACCAAGAATCAGATGATGACTGGTGACGAACAGATTTATGTCATAATTGCAATGTATTTTTATATACTTTTTTCATCAATTCACGGACAATTAACCCGCGAATCTCTTGTACTTTTGTTAAAAATTTTCTATGTAATATTTTAGTCTATAATGTATTATTCTTGAATCATTATATTGGGTTCTCCCGTTGATAAATAAATAATAAAAAAATATATTTTTCTATAATAAATGAAACATGGAGAACGTTTATAACTCGTTATTCCAAAAACCTCAATCAGTCTGGTTGCAAAAAAATTTGCAAAAATTTGAGGAGAATCTGCAAGAAATTGTTGCTGAGTATTATGGGTAAATATTCTTCACTCTTGAGGCATTTTCAGTTTTCCTTACTAAAAGCCTTCAGTTTTTTGCCACATGTGCAAAGCTGATTGTTGCTAGATTCAGGTCCACTGGAGAATTAATCTTATAGCCCGTTTTCCTAATGAGTATATCTTGAGGCCTCATCTGAGAGGAAAACAAGACCCTCGAAAACATAAATATCCATCAAAAGTGTCTGGTTACAGGGTTTCTCATTTATGGCACCGAGGATTTTCCGAATCTGTAAAATGTGGTGGCGCCATCTACAATTGGTTTCCACAATCCAAAACATTGGAAATAATCCAACACCCCTCAGCTCAAATTTTCTACAAAACTTACATATTTCACAAGTCTCAAAATTTCCGGTATTTCAACCCGATTTTTTTGCAGAAAATATTATTGTTGCGAAAAAAATAATGAGGACCATTTTTGTAGAAAATGACCTGAACTTCAATTTTTATCGGAACCGTAAATCTCTAACTGCCATATTTTAGGAGATATTGGCTGAAAACCTATTTTCCTGGTCTTTTGGGGCCATTTTCTTCGCCCTCGCACGCGTTTTCATGCAGAACTTTGTCTCATGTTTAATGATGTACCAAATGCAACTTCCAACCGGAAGATGAAAACAGGGCGTCATTAATGTTAACTTTGCCTTTTTTTCCTCCTTCATTTACTGGACTACTATAGCAGTTGACAAGGTCTCGTGACTTACCGAAATTATTCTTGAAATTTTTTTTTTATATTTAATTAAAGCATATTTACTTCACACCAACTGGCTAAGCATTTAAGATCATCTTTCAACAGAGATGCATCAGCTAGGTTATTAACTACTCGAAATATTTTAAGTTCATCAGCAAACATAAGGAACTCACTATTTTTAATTATTGAAGATATGTCATTAACAAATATATTAAACAAAAGAGGTCCAATGTGGGATCCCTATGGAACCCCTGAGGTTACTGATATACATTGACATACTACTACCAGAAAGGAAACTACTTATCGAGAATTTTACCTCCAAATCCGCAACATTCTAACTTAGCAATAGGCAAATTATGGTTTACTCTATCAAAGGCTTTAGAGAAATCTGTGTAGATAGAATCCACTTGATGCTTATGTTCCATTGAATTACCAATAAAATACTGATAAAGTACCAAGTTAGTACTTGTAGATTCACCTCTTAAAAAAGTATTCACAAGACAATAAAAAAAAATTAAGTAATACTGATTGGTTACAGACCGTTCGATACTTTTCAATATTATTCTTGTCACCTGACTTGAATAATGCTGTTATATAACAGGTTTTCCAAAACTCGGGAAATACACCAGAACTCAATAATAAATTGAATAAGTAGTTGGTAGGTAAAAGTACAATACTTAAGCACATATGTTGGCGAACAATCTGGATCAATATATCATTTCCAAGGCAAAACATTATTAAGTATGTTATATTATAGCTATTCACATTCTGTTGATCTGATCTGAAACATTATACCCACAAAGTATGTATGCCTTTTTAGTTTGGGGTAGGTAATTTACATTAATTAAAAATGATAGGGTCAGCTGACAAAACAAATTTGTAATATCCTGATATGTCAAAGATAGAAGGATAAAAACACAATAATTATCTAATAATAGAATATTATTAAACGAGCAATTTATGATAGCCATAATTCACGATGTGTGACGATTGCGTCACGAGCCGCAGGCGAGGGGCGCAAGTCACCCAAGTGAATTATGGCCATAAATTGCGAGTAGAATACTACACTTTGTCCACGACACTTAATTTATTTATTAATAAATAAAAGTCAGTAGCGAGTTGGCATATTACTAACCTCAAAATGTTGTCACAGCTACTTCAAATAATTTGACATAGATAGAGATGGGCGATACTGTAGAAAGTATCAATACAATGTACCGTTATACATATATTGTTTTGAAATACTTAATATTAGAAAATATCGTTATGAAAAGTATCAATACTAAAAATTACAATATTTTAT